>APFE031567329.1:0-19414 GCA_000404065.3 Pinus taeda | reverse complement strand
CTTTTACAGGTGGTTGAATGGGCTTATGAGCCTCATCAAATCATTTCAAAGGGAAGACTGGAGAATGGATATTCAGCCTTTGTACATGAAAGTAGACCTGAAACAAAGAAATTGGCAAATGGAGGTTTGTAAAACACCCAGGGGACAAATATTGAAACCCCTAGCATTATAGAAAAAGGTGTCAAGAAGGTTAGAGAGAAAGTTATTGATCTGTATGAGGAAGAATCTAAAGCAGCAAAAAGGACCAAGCTTCAAGATGCAATGTCTTCAGCACAACCTGGTTTGGTGATTCAGCTAGGAGAAACAGAAGGTGCCCCGGCTCCCCTGTTTTCCAAAGAAACTGTCCATGATCAGGTTCCTTTAATTCAAAGTATGTTTGCTCAGATAGCTGAGAGAAATCAGAAGGTGAAGTTAAATATGGAGGCTCAAGCTGAGTCCCAGGTAACTCCTGAAAAAACTAGATTGCTATTTGCCATGGATTTGGAGAGGAGCCAACTTAAAATTTCCTTTTCTCATCCTACTGAAATATCGGTGGGGTCGACTAGCAATTTCAAGATTGTGAATTTAACAGTTGACATTCACAAGCTTCCAATGCTTGACAAGATCAATTTGCACATGCAAACTGGGCAATTGATCGTAAATGATTTACATAAGACAAATGCAACAGTTGTTAAGGCAGAAAAATGCTAAATAAGGTAATTCAACAGTTAAAGTTGGAGAAAGCCAACTCCAGGGCTTTGAATGCTCAGGTGGATGAACTAAAGAAAATTATCATTAAAATAGGTGTCAATCTTGATGACCAACTTGTTGTTCAAAAATTATTACAATATGCCAAGCTAGAGATTGGGGTTTTGAAAAAGAAATTAAATCTACCTGCAGGTGAGCATCCCATAGCTGCAGGGTTAGCTGAAGTAGAAAATGAAAAGGAGAAGCTCCTACAGGATGTGTTGCAGAAGACTGAAGAAGTTTCTTTACTTAAAGAATCTTTGGACAAGCTGTAATGACAAGTGGACACTCATGTTTGTACAATAGTAATGCCAGGCAACACAGATGATCCAACAGTACAGGTTTTACAGTTGGGAACAAAGCTTAAAATGGCTGAGCATGATGTAAAGAAAGCCCAAAGATAAATGGAAGCAACTTGCAAGCTATTGAATTTGCGCGAAGAAGAAGCAAGAAGGGAGAAAGATAATGTAAATAAGTACAGGGAAGAACTCTTGAGTGCTGAAGATGAAATCAAAAGGCTAAAGGAGAAAATGAAGGGCAATATGTCCTTAATTCAAGCCACATAAATCATATGGGATGAATTCATTGAGGTTATCAAGGGAATTTGGGAATTTCTTGTGATTATATCTAAAGATAAAACACTAATTCGAGATATGGAAGAGGTGGTCCTAAAAAATAAGCAAAAAGATTTAAATAGATCAAAGTTTGCAAAGAGGATGATAGATTTCATTAACTCTAAATCTACTGCAGAATGAAGGAACATGAGATGCCAGACAAAACATCATGTGCAATAGATTTTAACAAAATTATTGTCAGAAATATCTACAGGAATATTACTGAGAAGAAGATAAATGAGATGAAGGAAGCAGTTTCAAAGTTTAACATCATGTTTGACAAAAGATTTAGGGTTGGACTTCCTTCTTGCTAGGATCGACAAGGAAACTTGTTTCCATGGAAAACATATGAGACTTTGTTGGTTGAGGCAAAAAGAAAAGTTGATAACACTCATGAAGAGACAACAATATTGAAAGGAGCCACCATTGTGAACTAACTGAACAAATATTTTAAGCTTCTCTAGATGGTGAAGA
Source organism: Pinus taeda (assembly GCA_000404065.3). Classification (NCBI taxonomy): domain Eukaryota; kingdom Viridiplantae; phylum Streptophyta; class Pinopsida; order Pinales; family Pinaceae; genus Pinus; species Pinus taeda. The sequence goes on along the minus strand of APFE031567329.1, from coordinate 17,600 downwards.
CTCTGTTTATAGACAAGCCTACTTATGGTAGGATTACAGCTTGCAGAATAGCACTTGACAAGTTATAGGAAGCACCAAAGTCAAATGTGCCATTTTGGAGAAAGTGCAAGGAATGGATGATAGAGAAGAGCAAAGATGCATCAACAGGACCACTTACTCAAGCCATAGATTCAAACAACGAGCAACAATCCCCAATCATACTCTAATTTTTGTTACTTCTTGTTATCTTATTTTCCTGAGAAGAATGAGGTGTCTTTTACCCTCTAATGTAATATTCTATAATGACTTTTACTTTAGACAGTTAGAAGGTATTTAAGTAGTTTGAATGTTTTGGTAGTTACCAACTGTCCCATGATGTATAAAAAGAGGCAAAATAATAGAAAAAAAATCTAAATTTTGAAGAACCTGGAGACTATGCTGTTTTATTCTTGATAAGTTGATGATTAATGAAAGAATCAAAAGTTTTCCACACATTGTTGGGTATGATTTTGTAATTTCTTTGTTATGTGTCATCACGTTTCTTCCTTTCTTTAAATATGGTAATGAAGCTATAGGTCTTTGTTTACTTATGTGAATGAAGTTAAAATTCCTTAAAAGAGCGCTCCTATATTTAAAGTTCCTACCTCTATATTTCTTCTAAGTTACACATAATAGTTCATGTCAAACACAACATATTATCTTTAACTTCTCAAGGCATTCTTCACACAACATTTATATTCAGCATCACATGGCATTCTGAGAGTTTCATATCAACTAAATATTAAGCGTTAAAAGTCAGGTCCTTCAGGACCTTCACATGAGGATACATTATACAAATAAGTGACATGCATAATAAAAATTAATGTTTTAAGCACAATTTCTACACAACCAGGAGATTGGTTTCTAAGGGACAACATTAATTGGTGCTATTGCCGGGGAACGAAATCAAGAACATTTTTCCCTGGGTTTTTAATATTTTCCTCTAGTTGTTCAGTGAGGAGGAAATATTTGGTTGTATTAAATAGAAAACAATAACTATGGCTTTAGAAAGGCCTCATACGAGGTCAGATACCTCACAACAGAAATCTCAAGCCCTTTCAGACCTCGAGAGACTAGTTTCCAAAAGGTTTGGAAAGAAAAAAACTCCATTTACACCAAGTCCTACACTGTCTACACCTGACAGCAGTTCAACACATCTTTCATCCAAACATTTACCTTTTATTGACTGAGAACTACCTTTTACACCCAATTCATTTCAAGAACCCAATTGTCAAGAACAATCTTTAAAGTCTGTTTCTTTCTCAGTATTTAAAAATATATCTGCTATAGTTGTTCAACCTAAACCCATAACTACATTGTTACCTTTTCATACTCCATTTACTCCTCAAACATGCTCTTCATCTACTGGTACTCAAGGTTTAGTAAGTTCAGGTGCAAACATGACAACACCTGCATTCTTGTTGAATAGGTATGCACCTATTCAGTTGCCACAATAGTTGAATCCAATGCCTCAAGAATACTTAACAATTCTTCCTCATTTTTCAGAGTAGGATGAACAAACAATAGAGAAACATACAACAGTGTTTTGTAATTTTGCAGAAAATCTCAATGTTGAACACCTGGATGTTGTTTTAAGACTTTTTGTGCAATCCTTGGATAGTGAAGAAAGAAAGTGGTTTAAAGGGCTTCCTAATAAATCTATTCCTACATGTGAAGAGATGGAACGCTAGTTCACCCAGAGATCGGGAGACAAACGAGATCATGGGTATTCACTTATAGATTTCAATGCTATTAAAAACAAATCTGATGAAAGTGTTGTTGAGTTCATTAGAAGGTTCAATAAACTTTACAAAAGTCTTCCAGTGGAGATCAAACCCCCTCCTACTGGTGCAAAAATAACTTTTGCAAGGGCATTTGAATCAAATTTTGGGTCCACATTAAGGGAGAGGAGATCCATAACCCTTGATCAGATCCAAACTAATGCTTTAGAAACAGAAGAAAATTTGGTGGCTGTAGGTAAAGCACCAGAGGCACAACCTACCCAAGATAAGGGAAAGGCTAAATTGGAATCCTCTCAAAGTCAAACATTAGAAGATATGAATAATGTGATTAAAAATTTGTCCAGTAAATTGATTAAATTGGAATTGGAAAGTAAGAACTCTTAAAGGCAAGTACAAAAAAAGAAAATTTAATCCCCAATATAGAAGACAACCTCTACAAATTTTGTAAAAGGAGAGAAAAGACCAAGATCAGGTTCAAGCACCACTTTACTTAGAGGCAGATCCTAATGAAGTACCATAGCATTCCAAGGATCATGATGATCATATTTCCACATTGTATGCAGGAGATGAAGATGAACTAGGTGTTGAGGGAGAATAATATACTAAAACAAATGCCATTTATGATGAGAATGAAATTGATCAATATCGGAAGCAATTTACTAATTTTATGCAGGCATAATTACATAAGAAATATGACTTGAGATCAAGGAAAAGATCTAGAATTCAAGAAAATGAAGGTGAGCAGCAAGTTCCTACTCCCCTACAAAAGGCAACTCCACAAGAACCACAACCTGAAAAACAATTAAATAAAGTAAAGCAACAACATAATACAAATAGAAAAACTCAGATACTTCAAGGTGAGTCTTCTCAAGATAAAATTGATAAAATTCCTTTAGAAAAAATTGCTTCCATTCCACAAGAGATTTCAGTGATGAAGAAAAGTGAATATGAAACTAAAAATAATACCAAACAGGTCCATGTATTTAGTCTCACTAAAGAGTTAGAAAAAATTTGAATTCAAGTGCCCTCACAAAGTTGGTCAAAACACTAGTTTATCAAAGAGAGATATTCGAGTTTATCAACCTGTCTCAGAATGTGAATATAAATGACACTGTGACTCTACAAGAAGATAAACCAGTAGTGGTTTTTGGTCCACATGTGGAGGAGGTAGATTCTTCAACACCTCCTATCTACATTTCTTTATTGATTCATGGTTTCCTCTTGCATAATTGTATGTTTGATTTAGGAGCTTCACACAACCTTATGCCACTATCAGTAATGAAACTATTAAACCTACAAGTTACTAAACCTTACAAAGACCTGTATTCTTTTGATTCAGATAAGGTCAAGTGTCTCGGGGTCATCAAAGATATGGTGGTGTCATTATCCTAGATCCTAGCTAGAAGATTGGTAATGGATGTAGTGGTAGCAGACATCCCTGCTAGGTTTGGAATGTTGCTATCTAGGTCATGGGGGGCTAAATTAGGGGGAGTTCTGAAATTGGATTTTACTTATGCTATCATACCAATTTTTGGTGGAGAAGGGAGAAGGTTGTATAGAGAAAAAATATTTGTTAAAACCATCACAAAGAACAGAGCAAGTAATTCACCTGTGTACAACCAAGAAAAATATGATTTTTCTTGTTTCATGTTTCATGACAATGGAGAGTTGGCTGAAGATAATCACAGGCAGCTTACTTCAGCCTGTGTAATTATAGAGCTGCAAACAGAAAGGGTGTGGAAGTGTTTCTTTGATGGAGCCTATTCTAAAGAAGGAACAGGTGTTGGTTTCCTTTTAATTACACCTGGAGGTAATATGATCCCATTTTCTTTTAAATTGGAGTTTGAAGAAACTAATAATGTGATAGAGTATGAATCCTTGATCATTGCTCTTCACACAACAAAACAAATGGGAGTCCAGTCAATCTCCATTTTTGGAGATTCAAAGCTGATTATAAAGCAAATTAAGAACCATTGTCAAACAAAACACCCTAGGCTCACAGCATATAGAAATGAAGTGTGGGATTTAGTTGAGAATTTCTTTGAGGCTTTCAACATACAGTTCATTCCAGGAGATGGGAACAGATTAGTAGACTCCTTGGTTGTGGCAGCCAGTACCTTTAGGCCTCTTATAAATCCAAAAATAAGATGAGGTTGAAATGAGGCATAGGCCTTCTGTTCTGGATAACATAAAACAATGGCAAGTTTTGACAATGATTAGCAGATTAAAGAATTCTTAACTATGATTGAAGATTTTTAGGGCACTGAAATTGATCAAGATGGAGATGAAACAATAGAAGGTGCAGAAGTAAGTCGTTTTAAAAATTCCATAATTAATCAAAAAATTATTCAATTGAAAGATAACATTTTTCCAAGAGGACTTGTCCCTCTTGAAATACTTTTTAACTTTAATGATGTAGTTGTTAGTTCAGAGAATGTTTCACAGGATGAGCATATTCAAGATCACAATATTGGAACCCAAAAGGAGACCAAGTTAGCCAAATTGTTTAAAGGAGTTCCACTTAATTATGAGAGATATATTAAGCTTTTTAGGAAGTACACTGATGTTTTTGCTTGGTCCTATGAGGATCTCAAGACATATGATATGAGCATTATTCAACACAAGATTCCCTTGAAAGAAGGGATTAAACCATTTAAGCAGAAACTCAGGCAGATCAATCCTTTGCTTTTACCATTGATTGAGAAAGAAGTCAAAAAGCTTCTTGATGCCAAGATAATAGTTCCACTCCGATACTCTGAATTGGTGGCCAATTTAGTACCTGTAAGGAAGAAAAATGTAGAAATAAGGTTATGTGTGGATTTTATAAATCTGAATAGGGCTTCCTTAAAACATAACTATCCATTTCCTAAAATGGATCATGTGCTGTAGAAGGTAATTGGATCATTCAGAATGTCAATGCTGGATGGGTTCTTTGGGTATAACCAAGTGGTTGTGGATAAAGAGGATTAGAAAAGGACTGCCTTCACAACTCCTTGGGGAACCTTTATGTATGCTCAAATGCCTTTTGGGTTTATGAATTCAAGTGAAACATTTCAGAGGGCTATGGATATTTCATTTGTGGGTGATAAGTTTGTAGTGATATACTTTGATGATATCACTATTTTTTCTAAATTAGATGAGGAGCATCTGGATCATCTTAGAAAGACTTTTGAGAAATGTAGAAAATTTGGGCTTTCTTTGAATCATAAGAAATCTATTTTTTCTCTAGAAGAAGGAAAATTGTTGGGGCATATTTTTTCTAGAGATGGATTCAAGATAGATCCAGCAAGGGTGCAAGATGTGCAAAAAATACCCCTGCCCAGGAGTAAGAAAGACATTAAAAAATTTCTGGGAAAAATAAATTTTTTACGGAGGTTTGTGTCCAATTATGCTGAAATTGTAAAAGAGATTACCAATATGTTGAAGAAGGAAAATGAAGTACATTGGACCAAGGAAGCGAGAGAGTCATTCTTCGGGATCAAAGAAGCATTACAAGCAGCTCCTATTTTAATTAGCCTTGATTATCAAAATCCCTTTCAAATTTTTTCATTTGCATCACTTAATTCAATAGATGTTGTTTTGTTACAGAAAAATGATGAAGGAAAAGAGCATCCAGTTGCTTTCTTAACAAGATCCTCACAGATGTTGAACTCAAGTACAATATTCTTGAAAAACAGGTATATGCCTTGGTAAAATCCCTAAAATCCTTTAGGACTTATGTGTTGTAGTCACAGATCATTGCTTATGTGCCAAATGTTGCAGTAAAGGATGTCTTAGTCCAGAGTGACGTGGAAGGTAAAAGAGGGAAATGGTTAGCTAAGATACAAGAGTATGGTGTTTATTCAGAAGAGCACGCTATTTTTTGAGCCTAGCAAATAGAATTGATATATTCTCAGTCTGGGACTCTTCAAAAAATCTTACCTGACACTCCTAGATCCAAGGTTGATTAGGCCAAACCGAAGCTTGGCTCTCACGTCGATGATATGGTTGGATCAATTGACACAAATGCAGCGAACCTTTTGAACCAATTGCAGCAGTTGTCTTTACAAACTGCTTCTTCTAACCATGCAACACTGTCTACACCTTTGCCCTCCCAAACTACCTCCATTAACATCATCCAAGCTTCTAACCCCAAAGGAAATCAACAATCCGATGGGAAGAATAAGGGACTAGGTAAGAAGAAGAATCAGGAAGAGAAGGGTAATGCGAACAAGCTCGGAAATGGTGCCGGTGAGGGTAGAAAAGAGTCTAAGAAGAAAGTTAAATTTCCACACTAGTTATGCAATGGAGATCATTTGACTCACCTCTACACCAAGATTTAGGATTCTCAGCGCTTGTTAGTGCAGCAAGGGTCCTCTAGCTCCCAAGCTATCCTGACTAACCCTTTTCCCCAAGGGTAGCAATTACTTGTTGGTGCAAACTCGAATGTTGGTACCTCCGCAGGGGGCAACTAGGAAGGGGAAAATTCCTCAAATGTGTATATGATGAACTTGCATGTCAACGTTGCCACATGCGCACGCGATTACGGTGAAACAGAAAAATCTAAGGCAAAAGTTTTCCCGAAACCTCAAACCCGCTTCATATTGAGCGACTCTCTGTTGAGTCTATACCTCAAATACCGAAAGGTTCCGCTAAGTGCTCAATGATTAACCCTAATGCTAGGAAAGCCCAGAACTACTCGATGGTAGAAGATCTAGCTCAAAGTCCATGTGTTGTGTCTGCATTGAAGGTAATCCAACAGTGTCGTTCTCAAATAAGTGCTTTGCTTTCGGCAATCGGGGCAGTAGATCCAAAAAATTCTTTAGCACTCACTTTTGATATTCTCAATGTCCAAAAGAGACTTCCTCATCATATGGCTTTCTGGATAAAGTCTACTTACCGGAAAACCAATATTTTTCATATAGTTATAGATGAGGGAGCTTCCACATGCCTAATGTCCATGTCATGTTGGAAGGCCATTAGATCACCTTCAGTTGTTCCTTCACTGACTCTCTTAACAACATTTGATGGTCATTCTCATAGGCCACACAGAAGTATCCCGACTTTTCCTATATGCGTTGGAGGAAAGGTCGTTAATATTGAGGTAGAAATCGTTGATGCAACCTTGGATTACAACCTCCTCTTGGGAAGAAATTGGATTTATGAGATGAACACCATAGTTTCATCTTTGTTTCACATCCTTTGTTTTCCTAATGAGGGGAGAATTGTTAAAATTGATCAATTAGATTATTCTCCTGGTGATTCTCGTGCAACTTCAGATTCTACCGTTCCATTGGTGGATAATCCTTGTCAACCTATAGGGAATTTAGGAGTAGGGATGTACTCTTCCTTGATGGGTATATTTGATCTTCCCCCTCCTACAACTAGAATCAATGCAATTTCATCCTCCAAGGGGCTTTCACGGAAAGGGTTATTTTGAACTCATTATTTTTTGGATCCTTGGACCTTGCCTTCATCTACGACCACATTAGATGGAGTCTAAGTTGGTGGAATGGCATTCCCCATGTCTGCAACAGAGCTTAGTTATCAATCTATCGTCAACTCTGCAGATAACCATCCCACTCCTTTTTCAGAAGAGGAGTTAGATGGTGATGTGGCTCCAACTTGGACCCTTGACTCTACTTCTGCTTTGGATTTCTTAGATACAGTTTTACCATCTGACGAAGCAATTTTAGAAGCGATGACGAGTATAGACTGACCTTGGGAAGATTTACATCATTGATCATATTTTCGTCCACCATTGCAGGAAGTCGAATCCAAGTTCTCCAATCTACTTAATAGTGATGTTTGTACAGTGTCAAACCCTTTCGCTCCAACACATTTATTTGCTGAAGGTAATATGTCGATTATCTCAAAAATTGTACCTATAAACATCTCTAGGAATCCTGTCGTTATAGAAAATGTCTTCATCGGAGCCAATTGTTACCCTGAAGAGATTCAAATTTACATCGACCTCTTTAAAGAGTTTATAGATGTGTTTGCTTGCTATTATGAGGAAATTCCTAGTATTGATCCATCTGTAGTCCAACATGAGATCAAGACGTATGAGAACGCCAAGCTGATTTGTCAGAAGCTTTGTCCAGTCAATCCTAGGAAAGCAACAGCTATTAAAGCTGAAGTAGGAAAGCAACAGCTATTAAAGTTGAAGCTTTGGTGCTACGTTTTAGCGGGCCATGTCTTACGCTTTCCATGACATCAAGCATGTCATTGAAGCATACTTGGATGATTTAGCTGCTCGTTCTCGAAAGAGAATTGATCATCCCAGCCACCTTCAGTTAGTTTTTGAGAGATGTCAATTTTACAAAATCCAGTTGAATTCGTAAAAGTGCATTTTCGCAGTCACATCTGGTCAGTTGTTAGGATGCATCGTATCAACTGAGGGGATTCAAGTTGATCCCTTCAAGGTTGAGGCAATAATTCAGTTGCCTCCCCCGTCTTCCATCCAACAACTTCAAAGTCTCCAAGGAAAGGTAAATTTCTTGAGATGGTTTATAGCAAACTACGTTGAGATAACTAAAGGATTTATGCGTTTGCTGAAGAAAGGAGTTCCATTTTTATGGGATGACTTTGCACAACATTCTTTCAATGCCTTGAAGCAGGCATTAATCTCTGCCCCACTGTTGAGTCCACCATATTATGGCATAGATTTCCTTTTGTATCTTGCAGCAATAGAATCAACAATAGGTATGGTTCTAGTTCAAGAGGATGATGCTCTCATGGAGCATGTGATATACTACTTGAGTCAAGGGTTGGCAGGTCTTGTACTATGCTATTCTCATGCTGAGAAATTGGCCTTGGCAGCTGTCCATGTTGTCTAGCAGCTTCGTCATTATATTCTGCGACGCAAAACATTTGTCTTAGTGGCTATCAATCCTTTTCAGTGGTCCTCAATAGGCAAGTGATTGGGGGAAAATACAATCGATGGATTATTATTTTACAATAATTCAATCTCGAGTTCTTGTCAACCAAGTCTAAGAAGTCATTGGTTTTTGTGGAATTAATTTCTGAGTTGCCTTGTGAAGAAGACATTGTTTATGAGGAAAGTTTCGTAGACAAACATCTATTCCTCATCTCTTCACAAGATCCCCGGTATGGAGATATCATCATATATCTCCAATATTCGAAGTTCCCACATGCTTCCTCCAAGGATGAACATCGAAAATTATGGCACCTTGCTAGTATCTATACTCAATGATTGCCACAATGGAGCTTGTGGTGGTCATCTATCAGGGCTTGCAAAATCCCAGAAAATCTTGTGTGTCGACTACTTTTGGCCTTCGATTTTCAAATATTGTATTGAAGCAGTCAAGCATTGCCACACTTGTCAAGTCTATACTCGGAATATGTGCACGCATTCAGCTCCTCTTTTCCCTATTGTCACTATCGTTCCTTTTACGAAGTGGGGCATTGACTTTACCACTTGTAATCCACCTTCAGTGGCGAATCACAAGTATATTATAGTGGTCGTAGACTACTTTACTAAGTGGGCTGAGGCCATGCCTACTTATAAAAATGATAGTGAAACAGCAACATTGTTCCTCTTCAATCAGATTATTTCACGTTTTGGTATCCCGAGAGAGATTGTCATTGACCATGGCAGTCATTTCTAGAACCAACTGATGACAAAATTGGCTCTTAATTTGGGCTTCCAACAGGAGCATTCGTCTCTGTATTATCCTCAGGCCAATGGGAAAGTCGAAGCCGTGAATAAGTCCCTCAACAAGATCCTGCAAAGGACAATTGACAAAAATCGCTCCAATTGGCACATCATGTTATACCTGGCTCTCTGGGCATACCTAACCTCGGTAAGGACTGCCACCGGTTTTACACCTTTTTAGTTAGTTTACAGGCTGGAATATATTTTTCCTATTGAATGTGAAATTCCATCCCTTAAGTTAGCTGTTGAGCTTCTTCCAAAGACCTCTAGTCTCAAAGAGCGCCTAGTTCATTTGGAACATCTCGATGAGCAGCGTCGAGATGCCGCCATAATAAACGAGACCCATAAGAAAAGGGTTAAAAATCAGTATGATAAAGTTGTTTCTCGTCGGGTATTTTCTGAAGGCAACCTTGTCTTGGTCTATGACCAAGATAAAGACGCCTTGGGGGCACACAAATTCAAGTCTATGTGGTATGGTCCCTTTATAGTAAAACGTGTTTTAGAAAAAGAGGCTTATGAATTAGTCAATTTTGAAGGGAACAAGTTGGCGGAGTCCCGAAATGGGCTCTACCTCAAGAAGTATTTTTCTTAGGTTACGACCAAGCAATGGCTTCTTTGTATATTTTGTATTTTTGTACATTTTTTTCGAGCATTTTTGTGATATCAACACTTTTTTTATCTGCTTTGGCTGGTGTTGATGGATGACTTAGTCTATTTCGGATTCACCGATGGTGCTAGTCAGCACAATCGGAATCTTGCTTCTGTAGCTTGGGTGATTTATTATCCATTTGGTCAGTTGATGGTGTCAAGGGGAGTATGTATTGGTCCTGCTTCAAATAACATTTCCGAATAATATGCCATTATTAATTTACTATCCGAAGCTATTTCTTATGGAATTGATTCGTTGGTAGTGTATCTTGACTCACAGCTGGTAGTGTCACAATTAAATAACATTTATTAAGCTCGGGATCCTTATTTATATCGCCAATTTTTTAGAGTGAGGGTGTTGCAATGATCATTTGTTTATATTACATATGTGCACATTCCACAATCTAAAAATTCATTAGCAGATTCTATCACTAATAAAGCATTAGATTGGCATATCAATCATTCATCAAGTTAAAAACAAACATCCCATGTATACATAAAGTGTTCAAAAAATAATATACAAAATCGGGACTAAATGCCCATAATCATGTCCAGTCTATCTATCGACCCGGCTCATGATGAGCGGCTAAGAAGGTAACTACTGCATTGGCCACACGTTGAAGTATGCGGACCCAGTCCCGTGGTACTCCTACCACGCGGTGCGACATCTCCTCAGGTAGGTTCTCTACGGCTACTATCAATACCTAGTGAGTCAATCTCACCAAGTTTCTTTGGACTGCATATAAGACCCTCTCTGTCTCAGTAGTTAGTCGTCAACTATGATGTTTGTTGGTCCCACCAGGCAAAAAATCATCATCGAAAGTCGTCCTCAGCATGTCCCTGCCTCCAAGGCATTTCATCAAGTCAGCCCACCTACCCATCTGTGGATCTCGCGGGCTACTGATAGATACAAATACCTTGGGATGTAGCCCAGGTATCTTCTCGAAGAAGAAGGAGCATAAAATGGTCCCATATCTAAAGTTTTTAGTGTGATTTTTCTAAATGGACATCAGTTGGCTCTTCATGGTTGTTAGAAGAGGTGTGCACCAATTGAACACAGTGGTTAGGCATTCCACTGCTAGGCTCATGGACACCCCTGAAGCCTGATGTAGTGAAGTTTATCTGTTTACCCTGGCAATGGTAAACAATAGAATCTTGAGAGATAAACTATCCACATGTTTTATTGGAATCTGACTTCCAAACTTTTCTGGATGCCCAGGACAGTATATGTGTACATAGTCTTCTACTGAAAGACTACTCCGTGTCCAGTCGGTTGAATGCACAACCTCCCCTCTTCGGGAGAGACCTGTGATAAATTAGATGTCTTCCACCTCAATCTTGAGAGGCATCTGATGTATCATGAAGGCATCATCCTCCATACTCCAGTAGTGGATCAATAACTCAAGTAGGCGTGTGTTCACTTTCATGTTCGCATTTTGAAGAACTTCAACAAGCTCACCCTCTTAATGCATCTAGTGTAGTTTGGTCATTCATTACCTCATTATCAATTATGGTATACTCTCTCTCTCCATGTGATGGTCATCCTGAAAGGAAATGAGTTTCAACCATTAGAATTTGATTTTGAATTTCAACTCACGTACACGCGGGTTCCCTTTACACACAGTCGCGTGTAGGGTCATCGTATACACGAGTTGGTCATAGCCAACCTGCATGTGCGCAGAGTTGGATTTTTTGACAAGAATTCGCATAGTCAAATCTTAATTAAAACTTCTAAAAATCGTTACAAATCATTGCAAGTATGGTTTGAGGGTTACCTGGTAACTTTGGCACGATTTAAATGGTTGAATTCTTCAGAGGCAAGTTTGCTCCTTTTTGATCCACAACTTTTTTCCAAATGCAAATGAAAAATTTGTGAGTCTAAAAGTCAATATATAGCTTTGAAATTTTAGGATTTTTTCTCAAAACTTGATTTCTCGTCTCATGAATATTTTGACTTGTGGGCTTTGATTGTCGAGAATGGGTTATTGTTTCAGGATATTCTAGACACTTCTTCAAGATCTTATTTCAGTCCCATCACCGTTGACTCGTCATGGTAGGTATCATTCACTTACTGCCATATAGGTTAGGGAAACCATTTCTTCCATTGCATCTTGCATACTAGCCTCCGTTCAGCGATACATTAGCCATAGGGTCGACCCCATCGTGTCTTGGTTAGAAAACCATGTTCACTCGCCGATTTTTTAAATCATGATGCAATGGTAGATCCATCCTTTACATGGGCATCGTAGTTAGAACCTCACTGACATTGGTTGCCCATGTTGTTTTACTGAGTAGGCTCAGGAGTCGTCTTTAGTCCTGCCATGTCTTGTGCATTGAAGACACATTCTCTTTACTTCTACCCTTATTTCTAGCCTTATACCCTAGAGGCTCCTTTGTGTTGAGTTGTATTGTTGCATTGCATTTTGACTATTTACACCTTTTAGCCTTGAGCCAACTTCACATGGACTCATGTTTAAGCCACTCATTTGACCATGTCTTCTACAAGATCAACCATGTAATCACTTAGCTTCTGCAACTTGACACACCCTTTGACCCGTGGAAGGAAGATCCCTTTGAGTGCCCTTGACCAGTTTCACCTCCCTGCATTGAGCATAGGATTGTTCACATCCCAGGAACTAGATCATCTATTTCTCTGACACTCATTCTTTCCACTATATTATAGCATTCTTTTATTCTTTTTCCAACTTAAATAAAATTCAAAAAAAAATTATATATTCCCAAAAGAGCGGGAACTGAACAACATTTTCATATATCATTGGCATCTAGAGTTAGTTGTGTCACCCTTGAACAAATCAATCAAGAGAAAGTCTCTCCTCCATTTTGGGCGGGATTCAGTTTGACTTTGGTATGCCTTAACCTTGTTATTGAGTCAGTTCTCCTCCGATTGGTTACCTCTTCCAATCATATGGAGAGTTCGTTCGTGCCTCCTGCATGACAAACTTATACAAAGTTATCATATGCTGCCATGTAGTCATCACTAAGTCGTGCTTTTGTTCAAGGGATGTAAGCCTAATTCGACCTCTTTGTGGTGTCTCTTGACCTATTTTTCAGCCATCCATCCCTGGTTATCAGTGTCATGTTCGTCATCACATCGGTTATATTAGTCTTTTCCTCGTGCTAGTTTGAGAAGGTCTCCATTGACTTCTTATTAGCGGGTCTTGTCCTTATCGATGATGACATATTGCTCTGAGGGTAGGCCTAGAGCTGCACCCTGACCCTATTTTCATTATTTATAGGTCACCTTGTGCTCAACATTGATCAGTATCATGGGTCTTTGACTAAGTGGTTTCCCTTGTGTTTGACATCAACTCTCATTATCACACATTGGGATTCGTGCAATGCCTTGGTTTCCATTTGACCCTATTGGTGGATTCCTCGCCTCTGTGTTAGTTTTCATTATTGGTTGGTTCAGAGGGTTTCTATCGTGCACTAGCTACATATTGTGTACACCGGAAAAAGTGCAACCCCTCCTTCCAGACTTAGTCCAAATATTTTAAAAACAATGTTTTACTCCCTGTACACTACTTTGCCTTGTGATAAAAGCATGTACATGTGGTTTAGTTTATATCCAACCCATGTATATGTCTTAAAACACTTAAAAAAATTAAATTTCCTTAACTATGGGTAGAGTTCATAGGTTTTACCTATTGATTACCTCCTAGTGCCTGTGGCCCAACTGTTTCCCAACTAAAAAGCTAATTGGGAGAAGTATAAATAGACTTCTATGGGAAGGCCTTAAGGAGTAGAAGAGATAGAATTACTATACTGAGATTATCCCCTAACTGAGTCTGAAGTATCCCTGTGCTTCAAGCACTTCCCCAAGTTCAGAAAACCCTTGTTTCCTTGAGTGTTGATATTCTCCCACTTGCTTGAGATATCATGGTATTGGTTATGGAAGGAAGTTGTTGAAGACTGAGACTGGACGGATCCAGAGGATGGTTCTGCTTGGAGCCGGAAGAAGAAGACTCAGGTGAATTCTCTCCGTGTTGGTTATAGCTTTCTACAATAAAAAGAAACATTGTCTTGTTCCTGAGATTAACTTTGTTTATACATCAGATACTGTTGTAATTCATGTATGAATGTCATTTTGATGTATAATTAATCATCTTTCTTATATGATATAAAGTTGATTTCATTAAAATGCTTTATCTATATGATGCTATGTATGTTTGGATTGGTTGATTTTCAGATTCGAAGATTATCACGAGTCACAGAGGGTCTGAACCCTACTGGAACTACCCAAATGAAGGACATCTAAGTATGGTCGCGATCGCGTAGTTTGTTTATATAAGCATGTTTCCTGAGTTGTATGAGTGTTTCTTACTGTAATTTTCTCTTGCTCTGTTGGGGTTTCAACCCAAAGCCCTAGGGTACTTATTCCCGTAACAAAAACAATGCAAATAATTAGTTACCTAATGCGAGTTGCTGGAAGAGACTCATTTTAGTTGTCATCTTTCAGATCAATGTCTCGGAGGCAGAGAAAATTGATTCCAGAGGTAGAGAGAGGCTAGACATATCGCCTGGAGGTATTTTCAAGGTTGTACAAAATTATATGCACAAGAGATGCACATTTCTAAACTTTAGAGCGAGTCGCAAAGGAACTGTGAGTTTGCGAGTGAGAGCTAAATCAATTGCAGAGGGAGATAAGAGTGTCTTCCAGTTAATTTTTCCAGTTGAATATTGTCAAATCCTTGCCAGTTTGGAAGGTATATTATTGTACTCTTGAACTTTCTGAAGAAATAATGATCTGTTGCACTCGTTTTGACTTCGAGTAGGGACAGTTGTCCAAAAATAACAGTGTCAATTTTTGTCTCTACATATATTTCTCATTTTTGTAATTTATATTTCCATGGTTTTTTTATTGTGAACAATGCAATTGTCAATTTATCGTTATTTTTTGTAAGTAAATAATAGAAGACAAATAAACACTAATGGTTAACAGATAAATCTCTAATATTTGCATTCAAGGAATTTTCACAATCAGTAGAGTCTCATTGACAACAATCTGATTATCATATTGTAGTAGTAAGGGTTTCATCGTCATATTCATTTTTCAGTTGTATGGTTTGCAATAAGGGTTTCAAAAAAGTGATCATTGGAAGTCAATATAAGCTTCACTATGTTGAGGATAGAATAAGCAGTTAAGCTAGTTTTGGCATCAAGTACATTATTTATTGTCACATAAATATTGCATCAATCTGAGATTGAACAATATTTTGCATTCATCAATATTGAAGAAGGTCAGTAGTCTATTGCTACATTGTCCTTATCATTTTACAACAAATGAAGGAGTCCAACAGTAAGGTTTTCATTGTCATTCAGTGGTAAGGGTGTCATTGTAGGGTTTCACTAAATATCTTTTAAGTGGGTCATTAACCCTGGTATGAGAGCCCATAATTTTTTATGTAATTTATATTTCAGGGTGGTTTGGTGGTGCAAGGCATGTGTTTGAAGTCACCTTAAAGTTGTATCCTAAAAACACTTTAGGGTGGTAGGGTGGTGCAAGGGAAAGTTGGAGCTTGCAGGGCATTAGAGCATCCTTCCAGTGGGTGCTGGTAAAACAGGGTGTAGGAGCATCCTTTCAGGAGTTGGAGTTGCCTGATAAAACTAGAATTTTTTTCCAGAGTTCTAGGGGGTTGGTGCTTCCCTTTCAATTGGAGTCAATGTATTGTGCTCATAAATCATATTAGAGAAGTTTTTGTTGGTTTTTCTCCCGGAAGGGTTTCCACCTAAAAAATTTGTTTGCATTGTTATTTCTATGTGTTGATGTTTCATTATTATGTAATGCTCTAAAAATTAATAAATACTAATTGTAATCAGAACTATTGATGTTCTTATTCACCCCCCTCTTGGTAGTTCCAACATAATATACTTGATGAATTATTTGAAATAGTAAGGTAAATAAATGTATATGCTTTTCAACTTTTTTTCTTAATGAAATAGATAGGGATTATATTGAAAAGAAGAAAAACTAGATTCTAGGTCAATACCTTTCATTTCAAATATTTCATTGTCCAATCCCTTCCAAGCAGAGTTTTCCCTACTTCTATAATTTCTTTTTCTTACATTCCAACATTGTTATCTACCATATATCCTACAAAAGAAACCTAGCAACAAAATATGAATGCATTACATCATAAAGTTATTAAGAGAAACTACAACCCGTTAGCCCCGCTTGTGGGTCTGATTTGCTCATATTTGCTTCATGTTCTAGATATTCTTGGCCTCAATATTCAAATATGTGGCTCCTATTATTATGCCAAAATACGTTGATGTCCATCTCCTCTTGCTTGTTCTTTACACCATGATTGAGAGCAACTTCCAGTATTTCCACTTTGGCATTTCAAATTGTTTCCTCCACCTAAGAAGCTTAATTTTAGTATCCACTAACACTAATTGCAAGGCTCTTTCCCTGTCCTCTAGTTCAATACGCTTGTTCATGAGCTCCAAAAAAACAATAATTGATTTCGGTAATATGTTGATCATATGGTTCATTTGAGCCATAGCTTGCTCAAAGTATCATTGATCCAAATAATTCATTGATCTAGAACAACTAATTTTCTCCTCAATGAAATTGTTAGCAAAGAAAAAGCATGCCTCACTATTGGATAACCAGTGCAGGAGAACCTAAAGAGGGATAATGACTCCTACAAAGATAAATAAATACTAGGCTCACTGGATCCATGGAACAAGAAAAAAGAACCTCACACACATCCACCATTAAATTGCAATATGGACAGAGGATTTCTGCAATAACTGAGGAATGTTTGAAACTTGAATGATTGCTTGGATTGCCAAGAAAATTTAAACTGGAGAGCCCAAAATTCCCTTAGTTTGACCCAAACAACGATCAACTATAATTCTTGTTGATTTCAATCAAGGACATCCTATAGGTTTCATTAGTTCTTTCGTACTCCATATATGATTTAGTTGATAACTCTGCCTCCATTTTCCTTGTGATTGGTGCACGGTTAACTCAATAATTAAATAGGAATGTTTATAATGAATCCAATTGGAATTTCGACGACTAGGGTATTTATTTCAGTTATCGAATCTCCCAACCTTTCCTTTACAATTTGTTGTTGACTCAGGAAAGGGGGTGTAACTTGTATATATATTATTGAGCTCCATCACACCTTGTTCTAGTCTAGTCATTTTATTTGCTAGAGCATTTGCATCACTATTCAAATGATAAATGATATGGAAAAATTTAACTCCCTTGAAATGCCTCAATTACATATGGATCCTTGAAAGTGTTGTGGGAACCTTATTAAGATATTCTTTAATATTTTCTAGTTGTTTAATTACAAGCATTGAGTCTCCACATATCGTTAATCGATGAATTCCTTTGTCTATGGCAATTCCTAGCCCTTTATGAAGAGATATGTATTCAACCTAGTTATTTCATATTGTATCCACAACCCTAGTGAATTGAATCTCTCTTTATTCATCAAGGAAAATAATTACTCCATTTGCTCCTCGTAACCCAATTTTCAGCTTTACATTTTAAAATT
>APFE031567327.1:82116-102560 GCA_000404065.3 Pinus taeda | reverse complement strand
TCTAAAAAAAGACTCCGCCCATATGTCTAAAAATAGAAGTCCATCTATTTTTACCAACATGACCAATCATCCATAAATAGCATCCTGCAACTCATAGACCATGATCCATATGTCTAAAAATAGACATAGTCTAAAAATAGACTTTGCGCTAAAAATAGCTTGTGGGCACACTTAGTGAAGGCGACTTATTTTCACTAAGCTCCATCATCTTATTGCATTTTCAACACTCCCTCTCAACAAGATATGGATTATCTGCAACCCCTATCCTGTAACTATGGAATGTTCTGCATGCAACACATCTACCTGGTCCAATTGCTCCAACAACACTTGGAACAAAAACACTCCCAACTGACCACTCTGTTGGGCTAGGAACATACTCTAATGCTGAAGCTCTACCTACTACTAACAAGTGCTCCCTCTCTGACATCTGCGCTATTGCAACATCTCCATACATCTCGCACTATTGCACACCTCTCTGTGCCACCTAGCACTGTGTAAAACATTTGTGCCTCTCGCATTGTTGCAGCATGTTAGCTATGCATTGTCCTGGGATTCCCTGCATTGTCACTCTCTCTGCTGCTCCATCCGCATCTATCTCTACCCAATCAGTCAGTTCCTACTACTCCACATCGGGGCTCTTGTAGCAAGGTCTCATCCAAGAGGTTAGGTACCTCAAGGATCCTGCCCCTCCTCCTTGGGACGATCACTCTATATTGCCCCACCTCCTACCTGGAGGTATGGCTGCATTTGATCCCTTAGCCCACCTGGCTTGAAGTTTCCCCCTACTCGATGTCTCTGCATGAGTTGATGTCTCTACTCGATCTCCACTCAGTTTTCCCTGTTCTAGCTGCTCCACAACCTCCTGAAGCTGTTGCACCAATCGTGGCTCCTCCACCATTGTCTGAGGCTTCTTTTGGCTCTGCATGTTGAGAGGTAATATACCCTCCCTCTCAACCGCCAAGTCTCCATCAGTTTCCTTGCTACTCAAGGCTTTGCATGCATCTTGAACCTCAAGAGCATATAGGTTCTTAACCCATGAACCAATCTGCTTCACCTGTCTAGTGATGATGTGTCTAAGGAAAACCTTTCCCTTACTGAAGACTACATCATAGCCTCTGTCTTCCAGCATCGCGATCGACACCAAGTTTCTCTTCAGTCCTGGTACATACTTGACATCGATCAAGGTAAAGTGAGATCCATGCTCCCTCTGAAAAATAATCGTGCCTACACCTGCGACACTATACTTCCCATCATTACCCAACGCTATGAGTATCTGGAGATCTTTCTCCTCCAAAGTACTGAACAAACTCTTGTCACTGGTCATGTGGAAAGAAGCTCCACTATCAAGAAACCAACCACTTCCCACCATGGATGAAACCATGCATGCGAAGAGTGTGAAGTCCAACTCAAACTGTGAAGCAAGTGCCTCACCTTTAGATCCTTCCCCAGATTCCTTCTTGGATTTCCTCCGTGGACAATTAGAGGCATAATGGCCCACCTCATGACAACGAAAGCATCACACTTTTGATTTTTCAACCTTCTTCTCATCATTGGAAGAACTGGATTCAGAAAGAGAAAGCTTCTCCTTCTTTGCTTTGGCAGCCAAAGCACAATTTTCTTCATCAGATGCCTTTGATGAAGATCTGTCCCTGGTATTCCGCCTGATCTCCTCTTGCACAAGATCTGACCAAAGTCTCTCCCATCTTGGCAATTTCTCCAGACCATTGACAGAGTCCTGATAGGAATTCCAACTCTTCGAAAGACCAAGGAGAGCCAAGCTCACCAAGTCCTCATCATCGACAGTCACCCCAACACTTCCCAGCTCATCCCGGCATTGGATGAACTTCGTGAGATACTTGGGCATATTGTCTCCATTCTCACACTTAATGTTTCTGAGTTTATCCTTGAGCGCCAACTTCCTCTACTCACTCTTGCTTTGGAATAAATATGTCAATGCTTTCCACATCAAGTATGGAGAAGCCTTTCCATGCAGGCTAGACACAATGTGATCCTTCACACCCTCCAACAGAATCCTTTGACACTTTTCTATCTTCTTTTGCCAAGCCTCAGCTTTAGCAACATCAGTAGGTTTTGGGACATCCACATCTATGAACTCCTTGAACCCATTGTCATCTAACACCACCTCCTTCCTATCTTTCCATGCTATATAATTCGAGCTGCCTTCAAGGGCATACTGCAATCGCAATCTGTTGAAAGACATTTCAACTTCGACACCAAGAAAACACTGCTGAAAATTCGAATTCCACCAGCTCAAAACTCAACTGCTTCTGATCTAGAATTCGTGAGAACAAAGTATTTCTTGTACAGAGATTGACTGTATGGGAATTCACCAGATAACTCACCTTCCAAAAGAAGGATGAATCCAGAGGCTACCTAGCTCGATTATAGACTCTGCCTGAAGAAATAAAATGTAAACACTTTCTGAATAATAGATCTAATGATCAATCCTCGCTTTGATATCCTATAAAACTTTTTCTACAAATCAATTAGCTCTGATACCATGTAGAAATTTTGAATAATATAACACTTATTCACAGAGATTATCCTGATTATACACTATTTGCGGAATGAATGCATAATACATAACCTCCTCTACGTTGATCATCATTTTTACAGTATTAAGAAACAATCGCATGCGCACATTGAAGCATCAATCACACATATCAACACAATATGTATTGGGGAAAGCATACAGCTGAAAACCCCCAACTATCTTTATATTATATTGATTGATAACATGTAACAATACATAGTAAAATACTCCTCACAAGTACTCATGACTATATGCACCTATTACACACAAAACTAGCTCAGATCTGAATCAATCACAGGTTCAAATCTCCTCCGCTACTTGCTTGCCTCCATTGCGCAATACCTGTTGAGAAAATGATGAGAATGGCTGATCCAAACTCATATTTCCCTTGTGTTGCACTACACAATCCTCATTGGAAATCTCAATCCATTGATTGTGCAAATATCATGCATAACTATAGTCACAACTGACAACTGTCTTACCCTTTCACTCACCTCTAACACTTGTCTCCACTGAATTGTCCATGCCCTGAGTTAACCGATGTATTCTTTAGTTGATTTATGAGTTAATAATTAGTGAATTAATTAATAATTAATTCACACCACTCATTATTAGTGTATTCACAAAGATTATCCTGATTATACACTATTTGCGGAATGCATGCATAATACATAACCTCCTCTACGTTGATCATCAATTTTGCAATATTAAGAAACAATCACATGCGCACATTGAAGCATCAATCACACATATCAACACAGTATGTACTGGGGAAAGCATACAGCTGAAAACCTCCAACTATCTATATATTATATTGATTGAGAACATGTAACAATACATAGTACAATACTCCTCACAAGTACTCAGTACTATCTCCACCTATTACACAGAAAACTAGCTCAGATTTGAATCAATCATAGGTTCAAATCTTCTCTGTTGCTTGCTTACCTCCATTGCGCAATCCTGCATGAGAATAGATGAGAATAAATGATCCAAATTCGTATTTCCCTTGGATATACCACGCAATCCTCATCGGAAATACTCAATCCATTGATTGTGCAAATCTCATGCACAACTATAGTCACAACTGACAGCTGTCTTGCCCTTTCACTCACCTCTAACACTTGTCTCCACTGAACTGTCCATGCACTAAGTTAACTGATGTATTCTTTAGTTGATTTATGAGTTAATAATTAGTGAATTAATTAATAATTAATTCACACCACTCATCACTAGTGTATTTGTTAGTTAGACTAAATACAACTAGTTCAACTAAGTCAAACTGAACACAACTCCATCAAATCCTCATTCAACTCCACCAAACTCAATCACTTGAGTTCTAACTGAAGTCCTTCATGCAATAGCTCAACTAACCCATAAGAAAAGCATATTTCCTTTTGGCAGTTGCATGTGCCACATCCATAGCTCGAACTGAAGTGCTGCAAGAGGATAAGATAATGTTTATAGTCCAAATATTATTAAGATATAATAATATTTGATTGTTCTATTTTTAGACTGGTAGCCTAAAAATAGACTCCACCCATATGTCTAAAAATAGAGGTCCATCTATTTTTACCAACATGACCAATCATTCGTAAATAGCATCCTGCAACTCATAGACCATGATCCATATGGCTAAAAGTAGAATAGTATAAAAATAGACTTTGTGCCAAAAATAGGCTGCGGGCACACTTAGTGAAGGCGACCTCTTTTCACTAAGCTCCATCATCTTGTTGCATTTTCAACAAATTCCACCAAATATTCTCCTCTTCCTCCATATATACCTACAATAGAGCAGTAGGATGGCCCGTATATTAGTGGGAAAATCTATAGTCAACAACCCAACCCTGCTTATGTTGGGTACCCTCCATCTGGATCACAGTTTCCTCCATCATCCCCTTCTCCAATGGCGGGGAGAAACCTGTTGTTGGTATACCTCAATATGTTAATCCACCTAGTTATAGTCCTCCTTATCCTGGAATGTCTTGTAGTGTTCGAAAACCTACTTTACTCGTACAACCTGGTTCATATTGGGATTGATTGTTGAATCCTCAAATTGTACCATATTCATTGAAAATTACTACCCATTCATCAACACCTCAACAAGCTCAAATACATATAAGCTAAATTTTACATCCCATTTCAATGTGTTGGTTCTCCCCAGATCTTGATTTGTCAACCTGCACAAGGTTCCTCATGCTCTTAGTTTCTTGCACAAGGAACTCATCAAGTTTCGGTAGGTTAAATTCTTCAAAATTTGACATAGCTTGAATCGAACCCATACCAACGGGAAATGAAAACCCTGATTGGGAAACAATATGGATAACATCAAGTTCATTTTCAAGGCTAGTAAATTGAACAAAACCATTCCAGTAGCTTTATCACCATCCTAGAACTGGGAAACAAACTGACTTGTATGTTGGTTATCAGAACCCTTCATATTTTGGTAGCGAGGTTCATTATTATGAGAACCCTCCTTATCCAAGAATAAAAGTTCATGTTTCCTAGGCTATCCCTTCACATCTAGGTCATCTGCCTCATGAATTTAATTGACAGTTGCCTTTTGTGGCTACTCTTGAATTTCCAAGTTCAACTCAGCTTACTAACGATCCCATCGGTCATTCACCATGATGGCCGATTATTCCCACTAAGTTGCATTATGATATGGAAAAGTTCAATGCGAATCTAGAAGAATACCCATTGATGCATGTTATGATGTATCATCTATGGTGTTCATCCAATTCACTTAATCATGATTCCATTCGAATCCGTCTTTTCCAATGAGCGCTTACAGGTACCACAACTAAATGTTATATTGAATTATCTAGAGCGTCGTTTCACGACTTCAATACTTTAGCCACTACATTCGTCACAAATTTCCAATTGCCCATGAGATACAAAACATGAACAAAAATATTGACTAACTTTAAACAATCAAACTCTACTCACATTTTGGATCACATTCATGAGTGGAGATGTTGTCACTAGTTGGTCAAGAATTATGTTCTCGATCAGTTGTTAGAAGAATTATTTTTCAAGTCTCTGTTAGCTCCCACAACAGAAGATGTGGTCAAAGGTGAAGTAGTGACTGAAGAGAAAGATATTGCTTGTGCTCAGTATTCAGATCTGATTTATACCCAATCGGGCTCACTCTATGACAAGATACCAAATGCTCTGATACTTTCGAATATTGTTCCTCCTCCACCTGGTAAAGAATATCATGTTGTCAATGGCATTATAGGTTCTGCCAGTTCGCAGCCGGTGAGTCAACCATCTGGTATTTCTCTTACCACTCCTGCATAAAACCCTCCATCCCATCCTCCTGAGACTTCTGCCTCTGAGATAAATATCATCTCATCTGATAAACGAATGTCGCAATAACAACCTGGAACCAAGAAGAAAGGTAAAGGTGAGAAGAAGAAATATTCCTCACCATAGCATAACAAACAAATTCATCTTCCATGAGAAATGAAAACCTCAATAGCCATGTTTGATTTGTAACCAGGATCACTTTACATGTGATTGTCCACACCACGCTGATGTGAATTATTTCTTTAAAACATCCACTTCCCCTGCTGTGCTGACTGACCTGTTTCCCAATCAAGAGACCTATATGGTTGCTCAGATGCCTCTTCCTCTAACACAGTTTTGATGCTTTCCTCCTCAAATATGAAATCTGATGTCATGGTGGCCACTTGTAATAAGGACTTGTTAATGGTGCTATACCCGCCAACATGTCAGGAGATCTCCCATGTAAGAAGTCCCAACTAGACCTCAGACTATTGGAGTAGGATTCCCAATAGTAGGTAGTATGGTATAGCCTTGATTGTGGTTGCGTTCAGAGGTAAGTAAGATGTCCTTATTGGAAGCAAGGGTGTGACCTTGCAGCAAGTCAAGGAAGGTGCATGAAAGGCTCTAACACACGGAAGGGGAGAGGGGCATGCCCCTTAGAAGCCTGTGATAGCACACAGCTTGAAAGGGAACACATGAGTAGAAAGAGATCACAAGATGGAAAGCAGGATAGCTGATGATCCAAGGTGATGGATTATGCCAACAAAAATATTCAATAAGAGTCATACAAACACATACAAAATATTCCATACATACATGCGTAAACTACAACTACATACATCATTAGAGTAACTAGGATAGACGAACTACAATAACAATATATGCATGAAACATGTTTTCTCTATTATATTAAAAGAGTGAAAGATCCTATCATACATACAACCATGAAAATCACTAGCCCCAATATTGGAACATTATAGTCAATGTCGCCTGCTCCTCCAAAGAGATGTACTAGCTCTGCAATGTGGGGAAGCCAAGGCTCGTTACAATACACTCCCAACTTTCTCTAAGTTATATCTATAGGAAGAATGGATCCCAAAAGAATATATAATGAATTATGAGGTTCTATAAATGCCAAAGGTGGGGTGACCCTTGACATTCCCCTTTATGACTCTTCAACTACCCTCATGACTCTCCAACTTACACATGACTGTTACATTCTACTATTGACACTTGGTATTTCAGTTTTACAACATGTTTACAAAACAATCTGCACATGTACCCATGTGAGACAAAATGGGCTTGAGTAAGGCATGCAAGACATCACTAAGGCTCAAATAGTTGTGGGAAGAATAACTCTTCAACATCCTCTCAATGATCGATAGTGGCAAACTAATGACAAGCTTGGTAGTTTGTTATGGTGTCCATGTGCTCTGTGGTGACATCCTTTTGAAAACAAACTTTTGCCTCTGTTTCATCTGGGTACATTGATTTGGCACCTTTATCCAACTTGTTGGATAACATACGCAACATCGTGCTAAGTGCAGCCAGGCCAATAACATACTGGTGAATAGTGTCTGTGCTCATATGAAAGTCTATGCTAGTGGCTACAGAGATCAACTGATCAAAGTACATGTCCAAGTCCAGTCGAACTTGGTTCTTTGTCTTCACCTCGGTGAGTGTGCCAATGGATGGGATTGCATGCTTGTGCAAAATGACATCCATGCTCTTGAACACCCGTGCATCTGAAGCCTATAAGTTGGTGATAATTTGCGGGAGTACCTCATTGATCCGAATCTTACTCTAGATGTTTGTCTTCAACTCCACTGCCTTTGGCTTCATCATATTTGGCAAGTGCAATGGGGATCCTTTGTACCTTATTGTCCATATTTCCATGTGGTTGACAATAATGTCTATGTCTGTCAAGATGTGTGCTCTCCTAGCACAACATTGCTGCTAATCATTAAGATGGACAAGTGACTTATGCATGGTGTTGAACCTGAAGTACAACTTCCACATGAATGTCTTGAGAGACGATACTTCATCAAGTATCACTTTTATCAACTCTGCTCTAATGGATGTTGTAACTTTCTCTTCTCCCTGCTTGGCCACTTGTAACTCCTTAGCCATGCGCTCGTTTTCATATCAAGAATCTAACACTTGAGCTGGTGGCTTCAGCATATGCCTTTGTAGCATCAACCAATGCAACTATATGTCTACGCACATTAAAACAATCACTTGTTCTTCAAAATGCACAGGAGATACATGGACATCTAGAGTAGGGACTCTGTGTGATTACACAACTCTATGTTGTGACTCATTGAAATATATGTTGTGCACATATTCTTTCAGATTATCCTCAAGGATTTCAGTGTCTCCTTGATTGCTTGGGACTTTCTCTACTCCCAAATCTGGTGAATCTGGTGGAGTGACCTCGTGGTTCTGAGGCATGAGATCAATGTCCTAATCTAACTCGGGGTGAACCACATCTGTGTCCATCTATTCCAACATATGTTCAATCTCCTAAGAAAAGTTCTTCTCCTGCGACTGCTCACCCTGTTTGCTATGTTCTAGCTGCTTAGATGAATCAATCTGTATGGGTGCAGTTTCATCAATATTTACATGTTGCGCCGCTTGCTATTTTTGTTCATGCTGTACTTCCTTCTCTCTTCTTTGCAACTCTTGTTCTTCCCCGAGTCATTGCTTCAACTCCTGCAACTCCTTTTCTGATTCCTCTAGATTCTCCTTCTCCCTCTGTCTTTATGCAATCCTTATATCGCATTGTCACCTCTTTGCCTCAATCTACAAAGCTGCTCTTAACACAAGTGAATCTACTTTGAACTTACCACTTTGCTCCACCTATGCGCTATCAACAACCTTCCTCTTGCCTTTGTTAAGCACAGGTCTGCTACTCTATTCTACTTGTCATGATGCTTCTCTTTGAGATGCTGCTACCTTCTACATTGCTAACCACTCTACAGCCACCCTGATGGGTTCATTGAGCCTTGAGAAGTTATAACAGTATCTCCATGGGTCTTCCTCAGGCCAAGGACATGCCCCATGGATCCAAGGATGATACAATTTTTCATAGTGGTCCTTCACTAAGTAGTGCAGGTCATATGGATTGAAATTTTTGGTGCCAAAGGTGAATCTCTTGAATTTCTCTGTCTCAGCCTCAACATGCTTGAGATTCTAGATCTCATACAACTCGATCCACAAAGCAAAAGTGGGCCAAGGTGCCTTCTTCTTGCTATGCAGTCTTGTTGAAAACCTTGTTGAGATGTGGAATGCAAACTCTTTCATGACCAACCTATCCATGGAAAACTTTGTCAACACATGTGGAGCCTTCTCTGTGTTGTACATTCTGATGAAGGTGCAAGGGGTGAGGCATCCCAATTGGCTGTATCAATCAATGCTTCCATCATTTCCTATGACATGAAAGGGCGATCCTTCTTAAAGATCATCATGTACACTAGGATGACGAAGGGTATGATAACTATATTATAACTCAACAGAAGCTACATTTGGAGAATAATTTGCAATAAGTGTGCAAAGAGGTTTCTGAAGGTGGCCATGCCCAACCTAAGCCTCGGAACTGCTGACGGGCAGAAATTTCACCAAGTATGTAAGCGGAGATGAAAATATTTGTGTGTTGACCCTTGGGCGAATTTCAAGCTTCTGTTACTTGTTCCTTTAGCCAGAGAGCCTACATGTATGACCAGTTGAACATCTTCCTTGGTTCGCCTACTGATCCAACACAATCACCCAAATCTGTGGGAACTTTTCTATCCTCTCTTGGTCATTTAAGTAGCATACGAAGATGACCAAGAGATGATAAGCCTTCCACAATATCCTTTTCTTGTATACTTGGTTCGCTATTGTTATAAACTTAGAAGGCTCTTTCACGCAACTCTTCAAGATGTATCTTGAGTTTGCACTATTGCTAGGTCTCGTGAAGGGTGCATCCATTGTAACCACCAGTTGTGGCATGTGATACATCTCTTGAAATTCCTTTTCCCTGAAGGTAGCAATTTTTGTTCCACTGATACTGCCCAAAACCATTGTTTCTTGATGAGTATGCAAGAAAATATAGTGGATCATGTCCACACATGGAAACGATGGATACCTACATGCAATCTGGTATAAGCCAAACTTGTGTATGTTGACAAAGACTCTATGGTCCTCTAGATTCTCCTCAAATGTGCTTGAAAATATGTCATTGATGTCCTACCATTTCATCTTGATCTCCTTGTCTATGAACAACTTAGTGTCTTCATAGATGGGTAAGCTCATAGACACTTGCTCGACCACCTCTCCAGTTGCATTCTCAATGGTGTCCTTTAACCTTTCTCTCTTGGGAGCCATTGTACCTATACCACTGAGAAACAAACAAACACTTGTGATACCTAGAGGTAGAGAAAACTCATGGCAAGAAAACTATCAATTGAAACCAAAACAAATTGAGGACTGACATGTAACACACTTGGGTGACTGACTAGAGGATTTGCGCAATTTTCACTGAGAGGCTGAATACCAAAACTGCGCATAACATAATCTAGACTGTCAGTGAGCTAACTGACTGTTGAAACTATGGAAAACACAGTCCAGCCTAGCTTGCTGAGGACTGAAACTACGCAGTTTCAATCAGCATGACTGCAACCCAGCAAAAATTGCATTTCACAATTCCGAGGGCCAACAGGGCACTGTCTCTTAGAATTTTGTAGAGAAACCCTAGAGGGCCAATGCAAGTCATGCTTTGTGAAATTTATGGGAGCAAAGCAAAGCCATCACTCTCAAAAATGTGCAGTTCAAGCTAGGTAAGGCAAGATATGGGCCAAGGTAGCCTAGACCCACTAGCAGGCAATTGAAAACATGTAAAGGTTGAATGCATGTGAGAAGTTGAGTAGAGCCATTAGTGAATGAACATGCATGCAAATAGTGAGTGGAGAATTCAGTAAATAGGAAAACAAGTAAGTATGTGAAGCGAGTTTTCATAATGATGATTGTCATTGTGGAAACAATGTCATGTGTGCGTCAACAAGGAGATCCAATGGAAAACTTGAAATAGTGCTTCTAGAAGCTAACATGCATTAAAATGAAAATAAGAATTCAATGAAACAAAGCAAGAAAAACTGACACAAACTGAAATAAAAAAAGCGACAGAAAAGCAACAAAAGACATGAAAAGTGGACTTACCCAGAAAAAGATGAGCTGAGTGTGTCGAATGCTCCTAGATGTGATGGGGGATGCTAGAGCTCCAAGATCAAAGTGGAGAATGAGCTCTGAAGCATTGAAGAAATAATTTTGATAGGATAGAGGCTTATGACTTGCATGCCACAAATCTAGGAAAATGTAACACTTGACAGGAGGTTTTTAAAACAGCTTTTGCATGTAGCCCCTAGTTGCTAAATATAGATCCCTAAAATGTAGCAATGTTTTTTTATTTTTTATTTTTTGGGAAAAGAGGCCCATGCATTCAAAGCAAGACTGCTTAATACTAGAGGGAACCAGTCAACTTGGGAGCACATGCAATGGATTGCAAGCCTCTGGATGAATTTTGTGTAGTTTCTAGGTTGAGTGGCTCTGGATGCCCCTCAAGCTTTGCGCAATTTCTGGACTAAAGCCAAGGCTATCAACGAAATTTGTATAAATTTTGGAAGCAAGCCCAATGGTGGGTTGCTCTATGCATCTTTCAAGGGGAAGGTAGTTTGATTGCTCTATTCATTTCTAGAGAGCAGCAGACTGCCTTGATGCTCTGTGCAATTCAAGAGAGAAAGGCTAGTTTCCTTCCATTTCTATGCAATTCTACAAGTGAGCATCTTAGCCAGTTAATGACCAAGACGCGAAATGTTAGCTTGCGGGTGAAAAGAAAACAGGCTAGCAAACACAAGCTAATAAGCCATAAAAAATAACTTGAAGCATAAGTACCTCTAGGTACAAGACATGTTGCTAAGGATGCTTGGTAGGGAGGCTCCAAAAGGAAGCTAAGACAAAATTTTGGAGGATGGTTGTAGCTGCTACAACAGGAGTATGGTAATGTGAATCCAAAAAATAGCTAGGCTACTAATCAACCTGCCAATTGGACATCACCTTCATCTGATCTTGTTCCACCTCTAGTTCCTACAGAATTGAATATCAAGTCTTCGAAGGGTGTTATCCATAAGTATGCTTTCAACCCTTGTTCGAGAGCCACTCAAAATTACAACGTAATTGAAGACTTGGGTCAGTCTACTTCATCTATGTTGACTCTTGAGGTGTTGTAAAACTACCCCAACCAAAATAAGGCCTTGTTGTCAGCTATCGGATGTGTGGATTTGTCGAGTTCCAACCTAGTGGTTTTATCTCATCAAAAATATACCCCTCGACTTCTGGCTCAGTTAGCTTTTATGATTCAGGTTGTTGTCCATGGTAAGAACACTCACTATTCTATTATGGATGAGGGAGCCTTGACATGCATCATGTCCTTGTCTTGCTGGAAGGCGATTGGTTCACACCTACTAAGCCAATCGACCACCATATTAAAATCATTTGATGGAAGGACATACAAACCTTGTGGTATTATGAATTCCATCCAAGTGGGACTAGGGGGAAAAGTCATATCCTTTGAAGTAGAAGTTATTGACAAAACTTTGCATTATAATCTTCTACTAGGACATACATGGGTTTATGCTATGGCTACCATCATTTCAACTTACTTCGGAATGATCACCTTTCATCATAAAGGTGGGATCATGGCCATAGATCCACTCACCTTTTTCGCCTTTGATTCCATTGTTATTGGAACTGTCCCTCTTGTAGGGGAATCCCTACATTCTTATCAATATGTTGGAGTTGGTTTATTAAAGGATTCATCACTTCTGGGAACTTTTTCGCTCCCTCCCCCTCCCCTTCCTAGGTACTCCACTCCGTTGCTTATATCGACATGATATCATCATCTACAACCCTTGTTGGTCCATGGATTGTCCATGATGAAACAAGAATCAAATGCTTTGGTGACTAAATGAAGCTCGGTCTTGTTGATCAATATTATGAAGACATCTCCTTAGCTTGTGTGGTCCATACTCTTTCTTCGATTAACTTGGTAGATCAATCATTGAATTATGACATGCCCTCTCATCCTTTATTGCGTACATTGTGTACCAACCAAAGCATCATGGAGATCATGATGTTAGATGATGCACTGTGGGATGAACATCATCATCGTTTCTCCTTCCCGGTTAGCATTGAAGATAATCTCAGTGGTGTGTACCTACCTAATCTTCTAGAACTCTCTACAAATTTTGTCTCCATTCATGAGACCAACCCTGAATACAACCTTTCGAATATCGAAGAATCCATTCATCTCAATATTTCTATTAAACAAGGAATAGTAAAAAATTTATACATCAGAGAATCTTGCACTTCATTTGAAATTTAGATTTATTGAGCCCTTTTTCATGATTTTAGACATGTCTTTACCTAGACATATGAGGAAATTCTAGGTATCGACCCAAACACTGTAGTACACGAAATCAAGACATATCCCGATCCCAAACCCATCTGACAATGTCTCCATCTCATCCATTCCAAGGAGACTGTTTCTATAAAAGTCTAAATTGAAAAGATTCTTCGGGTTGGTTTCATATACTTCATTCCTTTAACTGATTGGGTATCGAATGTTGTCCCTGTCATGAAGAAACAAGGCACGATTCAAGTATGTGTCAATTATTGGGACGTAAATCAAGCTTGTCGAAAGGACAACTACCCAACCCCGTTTATTGACCAGATTGTTGATGACTGTGCTGGCAGCAAGATTTATTGATTTATGGATGGATTCTCAGGCTATAATCAAATAAACATTCTCCTAGTGAACAACCCTAAAACCACATTTATTTATCCCTCGGGTAATTTTGCTTATAGAAAGCTTCCTTTCAGTTTAAGGAACACAGGGGCCATGCTTCAACATGTAAAGGACTACACTTTCCATGATGTCAATAACATTGTGCAACACTATATGGATGATCTCCCTACTCACACCAAGCATCGAGATGACCACCCCATGCATTTACTGGCCACTTTCTTCCGTTGTAGACATTATAACATTCATCTCAAGCTGCAAAAATGTGTGTTCTATTTCAATTCTGGTCGGCTCCTTGGTTTCATCATTTCAAAACAAGAAATTCTTATTGATCATTTAAAAGTCTTGGCAATCATTGACTTTCTTGCAACCTCCACTGTTGCGTAGTGGATCCCCACATAACAATTTTGGGGCTTAAAGCCCACATTTTTGGGTATTGTATTGTAAAAGCTCTGTGAAGTGCACAGAGAGCGAATTGTAATGGGTCAAGTCTAAGAGTAGTCTGCCCTAAAATATTGTAAATTAATCTAGAATGTGTCAACCTCCCCATGGTCCATGGACCATGGGAATGTATAAATAAGAGTGAGGCTCTAAGTGTAAGGGGGGAAGTTTTTTGGTAAGGTAAGAAGTAATATGGGCATCTAAAGGTGATCGAGTCTGTAAGTTTGAAGTTTGGGTTGTAATAGGAGATAGAGGGTCCAGAACTATGTGCGCGGAGTCCTGGTTAGTGTTTGCAACTGAGTGTGTGGACCCCTATAGCTGTGTGCACATGGTAGGAAGTATATTGTACTGACAAAGGAATTAATAAAGATGAGTTGATGTTGGAATATTGAGTATCTATTTCTATATTCCAGTTTATGCATTTGTTCACGATTTATGATTACGCGCATGTCTGTTTATGCTAAATGGTAACTGAAAATACTGTGCCTTTGTAAGTTAACATAAGATCTATAATAATATTAAGCACATAAAAGTGTAAATTGCATTCACGCTTGTCTAAGGTAGTTACTCTAAAAAGACAGCTGTGTGGAAGTAATGCAGCATGTAGGAACTGATCCGCGAACTTCCAGACCTCATCAAGACATCTCTAGGGTGTAGAAACCTGGTTCTAGCACCCTCCCATACTACCTCGAGTGAGACCTTAGTCTGTACTCTGCAGACTGTTACCGAAAGGGCCAGTAGTTTTGGGATTTGTTTGGCTAAACATTGTTGAACCTGGGTCAGGCCCCAATAAGCCAACAAATGGTTCCATTGCCAGGAAAAACACCGTTTAGGTTAGTCTACGGCACAAAAGTCGTCATGCCAATGGAATACATTGTACCCAGTTTGCGGATAGTAGCAATGACAGGCATGGCCGACCGCAAAGCCCTGGAAGAGAGGCTTGCGTAACTGGTAGAACTATAGGAAGAACGATTTCTGGCAGGCTTCCATCAGCAAGTACAAAAACAACGCGAGAAATCTTGTCACGATCGCCACATCAACTTCATTGCTTTGCAAATAAAACTAGAGAAATAGGACATTTGGGGCAGCATAACATTGATGGCCAAAGTTGTCGTTCCAAGCTAAACACCAGTAGTAAGAGATATGCTACAAATTCCCAGACAGATAGCAGGATTGGTCTGAATGTCACCGCGAAACCCATGGTCTGGTAAGTGATCTATGAAAGATAAGGGAAAGATGGTGAATCTTGGAATAAAAGACTGAATGTCGTGGAAAAGTGAACTCCTGGGCTACATGCCCATGACGAAACTTGAACATTGGGACCTCACAGACAACATCTCTCTTGCAAAAATGCAACACAAGCTTCAATGTATATTGAGTATACGGGACTAGAGATCGCAAACTTCCTACTCTTTCACAAAGAGTTCATGGCTTTGGCATCCCAGCTAGAGCTAAAATCCTATGAGGAGCTGCTTTTTGTTAACCGAGTAGAGCAGAATGAGCATCATCGGTTATGCGAATTAGTAGGGGAAATGGAGCAGGAGCTTGAAGAAGTGTTGTAGGAGGTAAGGATGGAACAACGAAGTGCAGTACGTCACTCACAGGAATGGTGAACCGCAAATCCTTGGCAGCGCGTCTTGCCGCACCAATGAGTGACTCGGGATGAGTCATGATGATTGTGTTAGGGACCCGTTGGGTAGTGGATCCCCTGCGTAACGATTTTGGGGCTTAAAGCCCACATTTTTGGGTATTGTATTGTAAAAGCTCCACAAAGTGTGTAGAGCATGAATTGTAATGGGTCAAGTCTAAGGGTAGTCCATCCTAAAATATTGTAAATTAATCTAGAATGTGTCAGCATACCCATGGTCTGCAGACCATGGGAATGTATAAATAAGAGCGAGGCTCTAAGTGTAAGGGGAATAGTTTTCTGGTAAGGTAAGAAGTAATATGGGTGTCTAAAGGTGATCTGAGTCTGTAAGTCCGAAGTTTGGATTATAGTAGGAGATAGAGGGTCTGCAGCTGAGTGTGCGGACCATTGTAGTTGTGTGCATAGGGTAGGAAGTAGATTGTACTGACAAAGGCATTAATAATGATAAGTTGATGTTGGAATATTGAGTTTCTATTTATATATTTTGGTTTATGCATCTATTCACGATTTATGATTACGTGCATGTCTATTTATGTTAAATGGTAACTGAAAATATTGTGCCTTTGTAATTTAACACAAGATCTATAATAATATTAAGCACAGAAAAGGGTAAATTGCATTCGTGCTTGTCTAAGGTAGTTACTTTGAAAAGAAATTTGTGCAGAAGTAATGCTGCATGTAGGAACTGATCTGCAAACTTCCAGACCTCATCAAGATATCCCTAGGGTGCAGAAACCTCATTCTATCACCCTCCCATACTCCCTCGGGTGAGGCCTTAGTCCGCACTCCACGGACTGTTGCCGAAAGGGCTGATAGTTTCGAGATTTGTTTGGCTAAACATTGTTGAACCTGGGCTAGGGCCCAATTAGCCAACATCCACTTTTGTTCAGTTACAAAGACTCCAAGGGAAATCCAACTTCCTTAGGAGGTTCATCCCTAGCTACGCTGAACTAGCCAAAGGATTACTCACTTACTGAAAAAATGGATTCCCTTCCATTGGGATGACGCTATGCAGAAAGCGTTTGATGCCTTGACATGTGTAGTGGTTCAGAAATATCCTTTATATGCCCTCGACTATCAGTGCAATTATTTCCTTTAACTTTCTTCTGCCATCTCTACTATAGCTATGATGTTGGTCCAAGAAGATGATATGGGGACTGAACATCCCATTTATTATCTGAGTTAGAACCTCAAGGATACTGATATTCAGTATACTCAGGTGGAAAAGTTAGCTTTGGTGACTGTTGAAGCCATCCAGAGATTTTTTTATTACATCTTCACAAAACTACAACCATTTTAGATTGAAACCCTATGACATACATATTGTCACGTAAATTAATGGGGTAAAGATACTCTAAGTGGATCATTATTATCCAAGAGTTGGACCTAGAATTCATCAAATCCAAGTTGAAGAAATCCTTAGTTTTTGTCGAGCTAATGTGTGATCTCCCTTCCCTTGATGTTGAATCTACATCTAAATATTCCATCCCAGATGAGTCATTGTTCTTGATCTTGTCATCTGAACCATGGTATAGATATTTTCTCATCTATCTCCAGACCCTGAACTTTAGTCCTAATACCTCTCGCTCAGAGCAACAACATATTAGGTACCAATCCCAAAACTATGTGGTTATCGATGACACCCTTTACCGTCATGGTATCAATATGATTTTACAAAGGTGCCTCACTCTTGAGGAGGCCGAGAAAGTCTTAAATGAATGTCACTCAGAGGCATGCAGTGGATATTTATCTGGTTATGCTACCACGTAAAAGTTATTACGCGATGATTAATTTTGGCCCACCATTTTCTATGACTATATCCTCGTAGTCTAGAAATGTCATGTGTGTTAGATCTATGATCGAAAATTCTGCCTCCGCATACTTTGTTGCACCCCGTTGTCAACATTTATCTCTTTCTGAAATGGGGCATTGAATTTATGACATGTAATCCTCACTCAGACAAGGGGCATGGATATATAATTGTTTGTGTTGACTACTTTACTAAGTGGGCCAAAGCAATGCCTACATTCAATAATACCGGCGAAATGACTGCATACGTTTTCTTCAACAACGTGATTGCTAGGTTCATTTTTTTGCAAGAAACAATAACAAATCATAGGAAGCACTTTCAGAATCATATGATGACCGAATTAGCTACCAAATTTGAACTTTCACATGAAAATTCCACTCCCTATTATACTCAAGTTAACGGATAAGTTGAGGCAGTTAACAAAGTTTTTAAGACTATGCTTCAACGTATGATAGGGGTCCACAAATTAGATTGAAACTTGTTTCTTCTCTTTGTTTCCTTGTGGGAATATTAAACCTTAGTTAGGACTACTATTAGATTGACACACTTCCAATCGGTGTATGGTTTGGAAGCGATCCTCCCTATCGAACGCGAAATTCCATCACTGAAACTACCTATTGAAATTCTTCCTGCTACTTTCAAAGAGGAGGAGCATCTTTTACATCTGACTCATTTGGATGAAACACAAACATGATGCCATTTTAGCCAATGAAGCCCATAAAATACATATAAAAGTGCAATATGGAAAAAGTGTCAAGCCTAGAATCCTTTTAGAAGGAGATCTGGCTCACTTATATGACGAAGAGGTCAACAAGTTAAGTCAAGGAAAGTTCTATCCTATGTGGCTAGGACCATACATTGTCAAGTGAATCCTTTCAAAATGGGCTTATGAGTTATTAGATCTTGATGGAGTTACGCTAGCGCAACCTAGAAATGGATGATACCTTAAAAAATAATATGCTCGATCCCATGCATGGTACACCATGTACATATTGTCTATAGGTGTGTTGAGTGTGTTTGCAGTATGTTTTTTATAGTTTCCCATGGTTTATGTTGATTCTATTTACTTTTGGATTGACGATGTCAACATTTCTTGAACCCTATATTGTTTATGCTGATAGTGCTAGCCATAGTACTTAGAACCTATCCTCTCTAGCATGGGATATCTTTGCTCCGAATGGCGAGCTAGTGAGTATGAAAGGGATATGCATTGGTCGCTTGACTAACAACATTGCTAAGTATAACACAATGATTGAGCTACTTTTTGATGCTATTTCACATGGTATCCACTGTATAGTCATTAGGTTTGACTCACAAATTGTAGTACACTAATCACGAATGTCTATTCAGTGAGAAATCTCACCATCCTTCGCATTGTTTTGAGAGTGCGTCTTCTAGAAACACATTTCAATTTCATATGATATGAACATATTTCTAGAAATATGAGTACATTAGTGCTGGCATTATGATTTTGGTTTGGTACTATGGCACAGGTGTTGTACTTGATGGCAACTCACTCTAGTGGCAGATCTCAGTTCAGGCTCTCAAAATCATTGAAAATAAGATACCCGCAGGTAATCCTAGAAGAATCTGTAGACCCGCAGGTACGCTGACCAAGGAGTGCATACATACACGTAGGTGATATGTTCAGAAAGTGCAGACCCCAGTTTCACTCCTTCCAATGCATAAAAGCGTATGCACATGGTAATTTTCATGAATGGTTCATGGTATTAGTCTGACAGTTTTTAATCCTATGGTTTTGGTCCGTGGTATTGCATCCAAAAGTATTGATCCCAAGTATTGGGTTCATGGTATTATGTTAGTATGGTTTTGGACCATGGTATTGTGAAAGGATTGCCTATAAAAAGGAAAGGAGATCACATGGCTACATACTTGTGAAATTTGAATATCTTAAGATCTAAAATTTTGGGTGATTGGTTTTAAAAGCTAGATCTAAATCAAGGAGAAAACTTAAGGTGAATCTATTGATAAGTTGTGATCTCTCGGGCGCATGAACAGATCTATGGATCTAACTGACTGTGGCACATTGGAGGACTGTTAATTTGGCCCTAATCAAAAGTTCGTAGGCGATCCACAGCGTGAGTACAGGGTTACACAGTTCAGAAGAAGGCGCAGTGCGGGGGTACGCAGAGCATAAAAAGGTGCAGTGCAGGGTACACAGTGTAGGAGAAAGCACAATGCAGACGACACGCATCATAGAAGAAGGTGCAGTGCGAGGTACACAGCGCAGAAGAAGGCACTGTGTGGGGGTACGCTGTCAGTTAGACAGTGAAGGTGCGTGTCTGAGCGGAAGTACACAGAGCAGAAGAACGACCAGTGCGGATCTACACAGCTTAGACTCGGAAGAGCTGCGGATGTTCATAGGCCCCTCTTGGTGAAGTTGCAGACTTATCTTGAAACATTTGTTGATTGTCTTTTATCTATTGCTGCAGAGTTCTGGGTTTAGATTTCTAGTATTACTTTTCTGTTTACAGCATTCTGAAGAGTTGGGTGATTCATTGGTTGATTGTATAAGGATATTGGGTGATTTGCATGTACTTGATGATTATTTGATTTTCTTGTATCCAGTTTGAAAATTCGTGAAATGTGGTCCTTAAAGAAGTAAAAGAGCTAAGGGCGTTGTAGCTCCCTTCCAGGAGAGACTGGAAAACGAGAGAGAGTTGTAGCTGTCTGCAGGTTGCGGCCTGCGTACTGGTAAAGGACTGCACCAGTACAAAATCGTTCTAAAAGAAGATAGAGACATATTGCAGCAGGTGGTTTTCACCCACATTGGGTTTCCACCTTATATCTGGTGTTCTTTGGTGTGACTATCTATTTTTCTTGTTTCATGCTCATTATTATA
>APFE031567327.1:64388-79962 GCA_000404065.3 Pinus taeda | reverse complement strand
CCTTAATCTTAAATTTGTTAAAGGATCTGAAACTCTGGATGAGATTATCAATGTGCAGCGTTCCCCTCTAATCAAGATAGGTCTGGGGTATAATGGTGAAATATCTCAAGCTTCCACCTCCAAAATCTATCTTGATGCAACAAGAAGGAGTGAGCAAAAGCCTAATAGAAATCATCAAGTAAATCAGGGATAGTATTCATCAAGAATGAACAAAGACTATCAAGAAAATCGGGGGCATGCTACCTTAAGGAAAAACAAAAGCTACAACCAGCCACAGGTAAAATCTTCCCAATTTTCTTCGAGAATGGATGTCAGTAGAAACTACAATCGGTTGGATGATAGTGTTGACTATAAGACAATCATGACTAGAGAAGCTCAAAAACAAAGAAGTATGCCTGCAATCACGAAGAGGACCTATAACAACTTTTCTGCCCTTGAAAGTGAAATTGAATGTTCTATTTGTAATAACTTTGGTCATGAAGATACTGAATGCAGGAGCAAGTTTTGGAAGACAACTTAGAAGGAACAAAAGTCAAGTGCAAAAACATGTAGAATGAAGGAACCGCAACCAGAAAGATGTGGGATAGCTTTATATGCAGAAGGACAGGAAAATCAGTGGTACATCAACAGTGGATGTTCGAAGCATATGACAGGTGATAAACAAAAACTTGAATCATATACTGCTTTAGAAAAGGGAAAGAAAGTTTCTTTTGGAAATGATACCCCTGCAGCCATAAAAGGAAAAGGCATTGCTCAGTTGAAAGAAAAGGTCAAAGCGGGAAATGTTTTGTATGTTGATGGCTTGAAGCATAATCTATTGAGTGTCAGTCAGATATGCGATAATGGAACCGAGGTAATATTTCGATCATATGGGTGTAGTGTTCGTGATCCTGATACAGGAAGAACAATAATCAAAGGCAGAAGAACTCCAAATAATCTATACATATTTGAAGAAGGAGAACAACAATGTTATTTGAGCAAGATTGATGAACACTGGTTATGGAACCGGAGGTTGGGGCATCTAGGCTTTTCACAAATAAGAAAGCATGCAAATACCAGGCAATTCGTGGTCTTCCAGACATCAAAATTCCAGACAACACCATATGCAAATCATGTCAGTTTGGTAAGCAAACCAGAACTAACTTCCCTGAGAAGGAAGGATCGGCCAGCAGGCCTCTTGAGCTAGTCCATACAGATGCATGTGGTCCATTTAGGACAAGGTCTCCTCGAGGAGAAGAATACTTTATATTATTCATTGATGACTTCTCCAAGATGGTTTGGTTAGGACTTATGAAGCACAAGGATGAAGCATTCAAAAAATTCCAATCCTTCAAAGCCTTGGTTGAAAATGAATCAGATTACAAAATTAAGTGCCTCAGGTCAGACAGAAGTGGGGAGTTTACCTCAAATGAATTTTTCGATTTCTGTGAAGAACATGGAATAAGAAGGGAATTCTCTACAGCTAGGACTCCTCAGTAAAATGGAGTGGTGGAAAGGATGAACAGAACAGTCCAACAAATGGCTCATGCTATGCTTGATGAGTCTGGAACTCCCACAACCTTATGGGGTGAAGTTGCATATACTGCGGTTGTTATTCTCAACAAAACAAATGTTCGAGTAAACAACACTCAAACTCCGCATGAGCTCTGGTATGGTGAGACTCCCTCGGTAAAGCATTTAAAAATTTTTGGGAGAAAATGCTATATTAAGAATACTGATGAACAACTTGGAAAACTTGAACTTAGAGCAGATGAAGGCATTCTCCTTGGTTATTCTCCCTACAGCAAAGCATATAAGTGTTATAATAAAAGACTTGGAAGAATTGTTGACAGCATTGATGTAGTGGTTGATGAAAAAGGATACATCCCTAGGCAAGTAAATCATGAAGATATTGAAGAGGATGAACACTACTCTCCAAATCAGACTGATGATGAAGAAGAAACCCATGAGGAGCCAGAGGAATAGATAAGGATAGAAGAAAAGACTCCTTCTAGGTATGTTCAAAAGAATCATCCAGAATCACAAATTTTGGGGAAAAAGGAGGCCGGCATACAAACAAGAAGAACAATTGCAGAAGCTTCAAGCTATTTGGCATTACTCTCCTCCACTGAACCATGAAATGTAAGAGAAGCTTGCAAAGATGAATGCTGGGTCAAGGCAATGGATGAAGAACTTGAACAAATCAAAAAGAACAACACTTGGGAGTTGGTTCCTAGACCAAAAGATAAGAATTCCATAGGAACAAAATGGATCTTTAAGAACAAATTGAATGAAAATAGGGAAGTTATTAGAAACAAGGCTAGACTTGTTTGCAAAGGGTATGCTCAACAAGAAGGAATAGACTTTGAAGAAACTTTTGCTCCTGTTGCTAGACTTGAGGCCATCCGAATGTTCCTTGCTCTCTCAAGTTTTAAAAAGTTCAAAGTTTTTCAAATGGACGTGAAATCAGCCTTTCTGAATGGAGACCTAGAAGAAGAAGTGTACATTGAGCAACCAGATGGGTTCATTCTTGGAAATGATCCAAATCTTGTATGCAGACTAAAAAAGGCTCTCTATAGTCTTTAATAGGCTCCAAGGGCTTGGTACTATCGTTTGGACAAATATCTTCATCAACAAGGATTTTCAAAAGGTTCAGCAGATAGCAATCTTTATATAAAAATTGAAAATGACAAATTGCTAATACTTGTTGTGCATGTAAATGACATTATCTTTGGCAGCAATGAAGAAGCTATGAGTCACAGCTTTGCCTTTGTGATGCAGAAATAATTCGAAATGTCTTTGCTTGGAGAACTAACATACTTTCTTGGATTGCAAATCCAACAAAATAAAGGTGGTATCTTCTTTTCTCAAACCAAGTACCTCATGCAGATTCTGAAGAAGTATGGCATGGAAGATTCAAAACTAGTATGTACCCCTATGGTTACAGGATGCAATCTCAGTGCAAATGATGAATCAACAGAAGTGCATCAACCAACCTATAGATCCATGATTGGAAGTCTACTTTATTTGACAGGTACCCGACCAGACATCATGCATGCAATGGGAATAGTTGGAAGATTTCAGGCAAATCCTAAGGAAACTCATTTTCAGGCAGTAAAAAGAATTTTCAAGTATCTTCAAGGAACTCAAAACTATGGCTTATGGTATCTTAGAGATACAGATCTCACTCTTCATGCTTATACAGATGCAAATTGGGCTGGAAGTGTGGATGACAGAAAAAGCACAAGTGGTGGTGCATTCTTTATGGGTTCCAGATTAGTATCTTGGTTCAACAAGAAATAGAGTTCGATTGCTTTATCTACAGCTGAAGCGGAATATGTGGTAGCTGCATCTTGTTGCGCTCAACTTCTTTGGATGATGCAAACCTTGCAGGATTTTCAGATCACTTGTACACCACCTATCTCCATCTTATGTGATAATACAAGTACAATCAACATTTCAAAGAACCCAGTCATGCATTCAAAGACCAAGCACATACCGATCAAGTATCACTTTCTCCGGGAACAAGTGTTGGAACAAAAAGTTAAATTGGAGTATGTTCCTTCTAAGGAACAAGTAGCTGATATTCTCACCAAGCCACTGCCCAGGGAAACTTTTGAATATCTCAGACAGAAGCTGGGAGTAGTTGATGTATCATCTTGCTGTTAAACTTGTCCGTTTCAGAGAAAAAGGAGCGTACGTGTGTTTCCTGAGGAGGATCCGCGTACATATGCCGGCTGGTGCAGAGAAAGTCGTGTATATGTGGTTTGATGGATATCAGAAGGGACAGACTCTGGTTGGAAGTTGTCTGATATGGGTCTGAAAGAGACCATCGTGTACTGGTTCAGGGGGAGCAGATAAACTTCTAATGATGCATTGTTGGAATTGTCTTGGAAGCTTGTGGTTCTTGTTCACAGCTGTTATTGGTGGAACAAGTGCAGAGGGAGAACAGAAGGAAATCATGGTTGTTGATCTGAATGATGATTGACAGATGCTGCTGCTTGGTGACTTTCATAAGTCTTGCTCTACATAGTTCATCTCTAAGTCATGTATATTTTTTTTTTATGGTGTCAAGGTCATATAACAGGCTATTTTGGTTTCCCCACTATGCCTGGGATGAAGATGTAATGTACTTGGTTGTTATATGTAATTTTTTGATGTTTCCCCACTTGGTTGGGTGGATGATCCCCACATGGTTGGGCGAAGGATGTATTTATTGAGTCTTGTGGTGATAGGAAGGTCTTTTATAATGTATATGTCATGGTTCGTCTTGAAGAACATCTTTTGCAGATCTTGCCTACAGTCAGGGGGAGCATGGTCAACACAATAGGGCAGAGATTTCAGCACGTACTCAGGGGGAGCACAACCCTTTGCCCTTGATGACAAAGAGGGAGAATGAAAGAGGATCTTGGTGTTGTCATCAAGTCCAAAGGGGGAGATTGTTGGCATTATGGCATAGGTTTGATGCTATGGATCTGGTGTTGTTCTTGATGGCAACTCAACTTGGTGACAGATCTCAGTTCAGGCACTCAGAAAGAAGAAAAAGACATATACGCAGGTTCGTCTAGACAAAGATGCGTATACACGCGGGTTATACGTTACTAAAGCGCGTATATGTTGGGAAACTTACTCTTTTTCCATGGTAGTTAGTTCTTGGGATTTGAACCTATGGTTTTGGACCATGGCGTCTCGTTAGATGTGTTGATCCCTAGTTTTCGGTTCATGGTAATGAAATGTTATGGTTTTGGACCGTGGTATTGTGGAAGGCCTAAGACTATAAAAGAGGAAGGAGATCTTGTGGCAAACGATCATCTGAATTATTATTGAATATCTAAAAAATTGGTAGATCTGAATGCTGGTAATTGGGTTATGGTGCAGATCTGGATCTGAATAAAGGAGGGACCTTAGCGCAAAGAAGAAGGATGAGTTCTA
The DNA here is from genome assembly GCA_000404065.3 of Pinus taeda. Classification (NCBI taxonomy): domain Eukaryota; kingdom Viridiplantae; phylum Streptophyta; class Pinopsida; order Pinales; family Pinaceae; genus Pinus; species Pinus taeda. Next base: position 75,051 of record APFE031567327.1, on the reverse strand, counting down.
TTGATGGGTCTTAATCTTTAAGCTTGATTGATAGTATCTCTATATGATTTTGGTCTGTTATATGTGGGGCTTGCTTGATCTATAACACTGATAACCTGGGTTAATTAGTGTTTTTGAATATCTGAAAGAGCGAATTATCCTTTATAGATCTGTACGCAGGTTCAGTGAAGCGAAGGCGCGTATACACGCTGGTTCAGTGAATTAAAACAGCGTATACGTAGGTTGTTCCAAACACAGAAGCGTACGCACGCATGTTGTAGGTTATTGAAATAGCGTATATGCTTTAAGTTGTGATCTAGCTGCTTCTGTTTATCGCTGCTATGTTCTGGGTTCAGTGTTTGGTGTGTGGTTTCTGGTACTGTGTTTTAGGTACAGTTGTCAGAGAAGTATCTACTTGATTCAAATCTAATTGGTGAAAAGGAGATTGGTTGATTCTTGATGATTGATTGATGTTTATGGATCCAGTCTGAAAATTTATGAAACGTGGTCCCTAGAAGAAAGAGAAGGTTGTAGCCTTCTATAGGCCAGCACCTACGTACTAGTATCTTGGCTAGTGCAAGAGCTAAAGGGGGTTGTAGCTCCCTTCCAAGTGAAGCTAGAGAATGAGAGAGGGTTGTAGCTCTCTGCAGGTTGCATCCTACGTACTGGTAAAGGACTGCGCCAATACATTGTAAAAGAAGTTTCTAATTTAAAAGAAGATAGAGACGAATTGCAGCAGGTGGTTTTCACCCACATTGGGTTTCCACCCACATTGGGTTTCCACCTTATATCTTGTGTTATTGTGCATGATTGTCCTTCTGTTCTGGTTTCCTGTCTCTGGTTACTGGTTATTTGTTTTTGCAACACAGATTAACAATCATCATCAGAAAGATAAAGTAAAATAAAAGCTTGCTTTGTATACGTGGTTTTCCTTCTACATAGTTGCGTATATACGCGGGTTTAACTAACTAAAGTAGCGTATATCATTTGTTTTTGAAAAGGAATATTTGACTTGATAATACTGATTCACCCCCCTCTCAGTATTATTTCCAACATTCCCCTTTATACATTTAGGGTAATGGTAGGGATCTATTTTACCTTAGTTTGTTCTTATCCTTGCACCATCTCTTTACATTCTAAGATATTAGATTTGTCTTTATCATTAATATATTAGTAAGACATTAATATATTATCATAATGATAACTAATATATTTTATCACATATTATTATCATTATTATATATAATGTCCTTTTATATTTTATAATTCAGATTATAATATTTTATATCTTTAAAAGTAATATATAATATATAATTTATAATAAAAGAACTAAAATGATCATTTATATAAATTAACCTAATAACAATAAATATAAATAAATATATGAAATTATTTCTATTACATTTATTTATTTACTTGTTATTATTATTATTAGTTTTAAGATATTAATATTATATAAAGATGTTTAAGTTATTATTATTACTTGGTTATTAGAATTATGATTATTAATATATTATTATTATTTTAATATTTAATAATCTACTAATATGATTGTTTTTACATTTGGGGAGAATGATTGCAAACCGAGGGCGGTTAGGGTTTTATCATGCCCTGCAAACATTCTAAATCAATCTCATAGGCATAGACCAAAGCAATCTGTGCATGCTTAGTGGTAGCCCTGCAAACATTCTAAATCAATCTCATAGGCACAGACCAAAGCAATCTGTGCATGCTTAGTGGTAGGATGAGCGTCCAGGGGGGGAGGCCCCCTCCTACAAAATGTAACTGTTGGAGAATCAAGTGCGCAAGGCGCAAGAGTAGGCAGAAGCGGCAACAGAAATGGGGATAAATGGAATGTCAATTCTAGGGGCTCAATGACAAACCAGATTTAGAGGACAATGCATGCCCAGAGCCACCAAGAAGTCGAGGTTTGTAATACCAAACAACAAACTCAAGACATATAGGAAATATATGAAGGATCATGCACTAATCTGCAAATTTATCGGTGCATGGTCGTCTGAGAAATAACTGGTGAAATGGATATAGCATAAATGGAAACCGAAGGGGCACATAGAGTTGAAGCTAGGGGCAAGAGGGTTTTTTACATTGATCTTCACTAGCCTCAAAGATAAGGAAAGAATCTTTGAGAATGGACCATATTTCTACTATAATGCAAGACTCTTCATGTGGCACTGGGAGGAATGTTACAATCAAAATTAAGGGAATCTAATGGCAGCCCCAGTTTGGATAAGAATGTTTGGTCTGTAGGTGGACTTCTTGGATCCAGAGATATTGGAAGGAATAGGAAACTCAATTGGGAGCTTCGTGAAAGTGGTAGACACCACAAGACAAGGAAGATATACCTCATATGAAATAATTTGCATTTATATGAATATAACAGAACCTTTGCCGAAATACATAGAACTGGAATATCAAGATGAAGTATGGAAACAAACCCTGGACTATGAACATATTACCCTCCGGTGCAGGAGATGTCATGAGTATGGGCATATGTATAAATCATTACCCCTCAACCAGAGTGAGTCTACGATAATCCCAGAAGCTCAAGGCAAGGGTAAAGGAAAGGAGGACAAAGAAGGGTTCCAAGAGGTCCCAAAGAAGAAATGGAGTATGAAGATGCTAGTGAATCCAACCCAAAAATAGCCAAAGAAAGGGAAAAATCTAGGAAACCTTCCAAAACTTTAAAGCCAAACAAGGTCCACTAAGCCTAGATTAGGCAGAATAATTGGAATCACAACTAGGGCAAGGGCTAGAGATAATAACAACAGGGAAAGGCAAGAAGAAGAGAGGTCGTAAAAACCTACAAGAATCTATTCATATGGTGGGAGACATGTTGGTAAATTCTGGAAGGGTGATACCGCTATCAGCGGTATTCCACCGCCTAAACAAACCTTCCCAATGATTATTACATCCTAGAATGTCTGAGGCCTCAATAGTAGGGGCAAGCAAAGATACTTGAAAGATAGGATTCACAAGGGCCATATGATCATAACGATCATTCAAGACACAAAAATCTCTAAAAGCATACTGAAAGAACTCTTACAAAACCTGAAACTACAATATGAGGTGATGGCTCAGGATTCTAATGGCAGTTTGGGGGGATTGGCCATCCTATGGAATCTGAAGGAGGTGATATTTGACGAATGGGTAATCCTGCCTCAGATCATATCAGGAAATATCATACACATTGGGTCCAGAGACTAGGCCATGCTGATGGGGTTATATGGGCCTCACATTCGAGGGGAAAAAGAGGTTTCCTGGACAATCTTGGAAAACCTCAACAATTACATGAGGAGTTACTTTGGATTCTGGGAGGGGACTTTAATGTCATCACTTTTCTAGAGGAAAAGAAAGGGGGTCTCAGGATAATGGATGTAGATATGGAGATGTTAAGGGACACTATAGAAGGTCTTCACTTAGTAGATATACCCACAAACAATGATGTATTTACTTGGAACAATAGGAGGGGAGGAACTCAATAAGTAGCATCTAGACTGGATAGATTCCTGGTGTCGGAATAGATCATCAATCGAGACATCTTTGTGAAAACTTAGATCATTCCAGGGTTTGGTTCAGAGCAATAGCTGATAAGGATGGAGCTGGATCTCAAAAATGGCCTAAAGAACAAGCCCTTCCACTTCAAATCATTATGGCTTTGGGATCCACAATTTATGTAAAAGGTGGAAGGATGGTGGAAGGATAGTGAGGTACAAGAGAGAAACCTCATGCATACCTTCTAGCTCAAACTAAAAGACCTGAAATCCCATATCCAGAAATGGAATCATGAAGAGTTTAGGAATATCTAGAAAGACCAGAAGAAACTAGAAGAAAGTATGAAAGAAGTGCAGCAGAGAATCATAAAATAATGAAGTTCAGAGAGGTTGGTAGAAACAGAAGGGAGGTTATTAACCCAAATCGAAGAAAGAAGAAATCAAGAAGAGATATTTTGGAAATATAAATCCTGAATCCACTGGCTCTGGGAGGAGGAACACAACGCTTGGTTCTTCCATAAGGCTATGATCCAACACAGGAAACATAACCGTATTTTCTCACTCAAAGGTGTAGAGGGGAATCGATCGGTTCAACATGAGGAGATGAAACAGTTGGTAGTCAACCACTTCAAAAACTTGTTATCTGAACCAGACCAGAATAGGGAGAATGTGATTGGGAGAATAACTCAGCATATACCCAGAATTGTCTCGCAGGATCAGAACATAGCCCTTATGTAGGCAGTGACGTTGACAAAGCTAGAAGATGTAGTCAAAGGAATGGCAAAAAACAAGGCTCCGAGACTTGACAAGTTTACAGTAGAATTCTACCAATCTACTTGGAAATTCATAGGTCTGGACATCCTCTAGGTGGTGGAGGAATCATGCTGAAATCAAAAGGTATGTCTAAGTTTAAATTCGACATTCATAGCTTTATTCATAAAACAACAAAATCAAAAAATGTAACAACCCTGGTGAAATTTCATGTAATAAAATTTAATAAAGGAAAAATAAGGCCATGGTTAAGGGACACTTATTCCAAGCTAAATGTTTCACAAAGATATCCTAGTGGGCATCACTTTATGTGTGTTTTGGCTAAGGAAATTTGCAAAGGAAAAGGCAAAAAGACATTTTTGACACATTTATTTATGAAAATAAATGAAATTAAGAGAAAAGGAAGGTAAAATGTCATGGGTTGAATGTGAGGAGGAAATTGAAGGAAAATAATGGAAAGTGAAGAAATTAGAGACCTCATGCATAAAAAGGCTTATGAGGATCAGTGCATGACTTTTTTCAGTTCAAGTTTGGACCTCTCTCATTATTCTCTCTCTCTAACTCTCTTGGTCAATTAGAGTTTTCTTGGAGCAAAGAAAAGGGAAGGAAAGGAAAGGAAAGGAAAAGCAATCAAGGATAAAGGAAAGGAAAGCAGGCTCAAGAAACTTCAGTGGGAATACTTCCAAGTAGCCTTTTGCACGTGTGATTTCCTAGCTGGTTTGGAAATGCATGGCTTTACATGTTGGTGGATGGTTCTCTTGTTGTTGGTGGCATGGTATTGATGGGTTATGACAGTGGATTTCAGCCTAGTGTAGCCTTTTTATGGATGCCATGGTATGTTAAGATGTTTATTTTGGTTTTTGAGCTTTGGTTTGTTGAATGGATTTCAAAATCTAGGGTGGAGGTGGTCTCAAGGTTCATTCCCAAAGGCCTAGGAATCCCCTGATCGATTTTGGTGGGAGACATGGTAAAGCCTAAGGGAGCAGTCTCAGTTTAGGGCCTAGTGATCTGCATTTGGATTGTGGAAAATACTGAGAAACAAGGAGACCAAAAATTCCTCAAGAATAGTGATGGATTCTGGATGGCATTCCAAGTTATGTTTGGTTGTGATAGGAGCATCGGTTTTGGTGTGATCACGGTTGGATGAGGGTGGTGGTGGTTTAACCTCTGGATTCCCTTGATTGTTACTGGATTGATTGTTATATGAGATCCCACATTCATGCTTGGAATATGGCATGGGAGTGACTAGCTGAAAGAGAGATTTGGTTTAGCCATGTCTATGGTTGGGTGGTACATGGAAGTCTTGAACTTGGTCGGATTTGCCTTGATTAATAAAAGCTAAGTTCTCTTACTTTTGCAATGATTTATATGTGGATTTAATGGTTGTCATATATCTTATATTTATATGGTTCTATATTGGTTATAAGCATGGTTGAATGACTGGTTCATGTCATGGTTATTTCATATATTTACTTATAACTATTAAATGGATGGATGCAAGACCTAATTGATGATGTAGTATTTAAATGGAGAAGGAGGTGATCCTTTTGGTTATGTTTCATAAGTTGTTTCAGTCATTTATGCTCTGTCTTGTATCCTAGACCAGTAGGTTGCATTGATGCCAAGTGTTTGATAGAATGTTAGTCCCGATTGGGGATGCTCAAACCTAGTCCTGAGGGTAATTTTTGATTGATCAGCACGGTCATCATGTTTTTAATGATTTCCAAAAGTTACAACAAGTTTTGGGTAGAGGCCAGGATTCTGGGCTAGAAAAGTGGTTCAAATATCGGGGTCACTGGCACAGAACTGCCAATTCTAGACCACAATTGCTAACATGCATGAGAGTGACTATGGCCTAAAAGCTGCATAATAGTAGTGGGACCTAGGGTAAGTTGTCTGAATGGATGAATTGTCTCATGAGGGGTCTGTTGATGATGTTGGATGACTTTATGTGATGTTTCATCAATTCCACTTCCTTAAGGTGATATAGGAGGTCGAATCTAATTGTAGTAGCATCTCTCCTAATGTTTACCCCAGTTGGCATGGTTACTTTGGGTAGACCTGGGAGGGGGTGTTACAGATTGGTATAATATCATGTTTGCACTGTCTTTGGGTCATATCTGGTGCTAGATATATGGTGAATGTGCTGGTCATGCATTCATGTCAATTGTGTGTGTGGCTCTTACACTTGCGTTCCATGTGCTTATTGCACTACATCATATTGATCACGGTAGTAGTAAGGTTATCATGAGGAAATTGATGTTGATTTTATGGAATGAATCATTGTGAGTATATGACTGGTTATACAATATTATGCAGCTTGATTACATTATTTTATGTTGGGTTTCATTCCTGGTTATTTGATTACATGCATCAGACTTGTAGGTTGATTACAAGAATTGATCACTTATGCTCGACTACATGCAGTTATGCATATGTGTAGTTTATTAGGAATTGCTTATGCAGGTGGATGGTTGCATGAGGCAATGTGTATACTGTATTAATGGTTGTTGTCATGTGTGAGGTCATAGAATGCATTGTTGATATGACCTTACATAGATGACTGGACCTAGCTAGTATGATGGTTATGTGTTGATACACTTATTGATGTATGTTTATACATTATTTTGGTTATGTTTTACATGCATCATGATGATTTGATGATCTTGTAGACAAGGTATCCTCCAAAAATTATGCTAAGATACATTGATTTATGGTGATTTAGTTTAGCTAACTTAGTATGCCTTGTAGGAAAGAGATCAGATGGCTAGAAAGGTGGTAGAATACATTGAATCTCCCTATGAATTAGATGGGCAGTGTAGTGTGGGGCACTCTTCTAACTTAGAAGACACCTTGAGAAGCCTGAATAAAGAAATAAGGAGTCACAAAGTAGACAAGGACAAAATCATGCACGCACAAGAGAAACAAGCAGAGGTGAATTTGATATTACTTCAAATTTTGTCAGATTTGCAACAACGGGGACCTCTTCAGATTAGCCATGGACATGAGGATAGAACTAATGGGGAATATGGCAGTGGGTCTCATAGTAGACATAGGTTAGATAGATCTTGCACTATCAGAGATGGCAGGTTGTTGGACACTTCGGATAGGAGAGGTACTAGAAATAGGTATTACTCTAGTTCTGGTTCTGACAGACATCATGATCGTCATCATTATCATCCGTACAAGAGGAATGATAGGGAATACTTGTCAGATGAGCTCAAGAAGGAAAATCCACCTACCTTTGATGGAGAGATGAAGAAATCACATGATGTAGAGGCTTGGTTTCTTGGCATGAGGAAATTCTTTTGATTGCATGATTACTCAGAAAACATGAAAGCAAAAATAACCCTTTTTAGTCTCAAAGGTAAAGCAGATATTTGGTGGGAAGACGTGAAGAATGTCAAGGACATACATGAGGATGAATTGATTTGGCATGCATTCAAAAACCTCTTCAAGAAGAAGTACTTGTCTAAGAGGTATTTTAATGACATAGCTAAGGATTTTTATGAGTTGTGGATGGGTTCTATGACAGATGAGGAGCATACTAGTTGTTGAGATATGTGTCTTACCTCAGAGAGGAGAAGGCCAAGGTTCAAAGATTCATCAATGGATTTGCAGTTGCATACAAAGACCAGATTGAGTTCAGTGAGCCTAGATCGTTGGAGGAGGCCATTCGAAAATTGAAGCATTGTTATGAGCAATCAAAGTGCAAAATTGAGCCTAAACATGACTTGAAAAGAAATGAAAAAGGTAAAGGAAAATGGCCACCAAAGAGAGGAAGACCTCAAGATGCAAGCAAGAAATATAACACAGTTCCTTATAAGAGATTCATTGTAGCCGAGAAGGGACATGGAGAGCAGCAGGATAGAGGCGGTGGTAAGGAACCATTACAGTGTTGGATATGTGGTAAGGAACATTGTAAGAGGGATTGTCTACAGTATCAAAGTGGTGGTAGACCCCAGATCTATAGTGCTAAGGAGGTGCATACAGTTGGTGATGTTGGTCATAGCATTCCTCGAATTTATGTAGATGTGGACAATAGGCGGGCGGATCATCAGGCATCGATCATTGAGATGGAAGGTAAGCTTTGTGATCAAGTTCTTTCTATTTTGATAGATCCTGGATCTAACTATAGTTATATTAGCCCTGACCTGGTGGATAAGTGTGGTTTGAGAAAAGAAGTGCATGCAAAATCTTGGTTGGTACAGTTGGCTACAGGTACAAAGAATTGAGTTGACCATTGGGTGAGAACTTGTGCATTTGAGTTAAATGGTATGCCTACAGTAGCGCATTTAAATGTATTGCCATTGGGATCATATAGTATGATTTTGGGTATGGATTAGTTATGCCTTCACAGGACCAAAGTGGATTGCTTCGACAAGGTCATTAAGTGTGTGGATGATAGTGGAGAAAATAGGACCTTGCAGTGAAAGAAGAAGCCTACATCAGTGAGGATGGTTTTCCGCTATGCAGGCTAAGCATAGTTGTAGAAAAGGTTGTGTGATATTTGCAGTACACATTTCCAGTGACAAGGGTAAGGAGATTGATGATGTTGATGTGTTGAGTAGGTACCCATTATTGCAGCAGTTTCAGGATGTATTTCTTTAGGACATTTCAAAGTTTCCACTTCACTGGGAGGTAGATTTTTCTATTGATTTAGTGCTAGGGGCAGCTCCAGCATCAAAAGCACATTATAGGATGAGAACACCTAGGTTGGTAGAGTTGAAGTTGCAGCTAAAGGAAATGTTGGAAAAAGGATACTTAGACCTAGTGTATCACCTTAGGGCACACTAGTGTTGTTCGTAAAGAAGAAAGATGGTACTTAGATTGTGCATTGATTACAAGCATCTGAATCAGGTAATGATCAAGAATAGTTACCCTTTGCTGAGGATTGATGATTTGTTTAATCAACTAAAGGGAGTAGTAGTGTTCTCTAAGATCAACTTGAGATCGGGATACCATCAGGTATGCGTCAAGGAAGAGGATATCTTAAAGACTATGTTCAAGACTAGGTATGGGAATTATGAGTTTTTTATTGTTCCATTTTTCTTAATTAATGCTCCAAGGAAGGCATAGCAGTAGATCCGGAAAAGATAAGGGCCATCATGGAAGGGGAAGCTCCTAAGAATGTAGATGAGTTGAGATCATATATGGGATTGGAAGGTTACTACAGGAAGTTCATCGATAACTTTTCACTCATTGAATATCCTATCACATCATTGCAGTGCAAAGGTAAGAAGTTTGAATGGATGACGGAATGTGAAGATAGTTTTAAGTAGCTTAAGTAGTTGTTGACACATGCACCAACACTAAAGATTGTGGATTCGGACCAGGAGTTTGTTGTGTGTATAGATGCTTGCAAAAGGGGACGTGGTGGAGTTCTCATGCAAGAAGGACATGTAGTGTGCTATGAGTCACGAAAACTAAATGAGCATGAGCATAACTATCTGGCACATGATCTTGAGTTAGCAACGATTATACATGCATTGAAGATGCGGAGACATTATCTTCTGGGTAGGAGGTTTACATTGATGAGCGATCACAGTGGGTTGAGGTATTTGTTTGACCAACCGAATCTAAATGCTAGAAAATCTAGATGGTTGGCCACCCTTAGTGAGTTTGACTTCGAGATCAGATACATCAAAGGGAAGGAGAACCAGGTTGCAGATGCTCTTAGCAGGAAGGTACAGGTAAATCATATAGCATCTATAAGCTCTTATGGGACAGAGTTACAAGATAGGATTTTGCAGGCAGTGCAGCGAGATGACAAATACACGAAGATCATACATGGGTTACAACAGAGCACAGGTACAGGTGTAGGTATAGGTACATGTGCAGGCACATGTGCAAGTACAGCCACAAGGGATCAAGATGCAAACTATCATCTCACGACAGATGGCTTGGTGAGGTTTCGAGATAGGTTCTATGTGTCGAATTGCAGTGAGCTCAAGAAGCTTATCTTGAGGGAGTTCCATGTGAAACCATGTTCGGGTCATCTAGGATACTAGAAGACATTGACGGTGGTAAAGAAGTTCTATTATTGTTCGAATATAAAGAAAGAAGTGGTTGAGTTCATGGCTAGATGCTTAGATTTCCAGTAGGTAAAGGCGAAGTGCATGCATCCAGGCGGTCTACTACAGTCTATAGCGATTCTGGAATGGAAATGTGAAGTCATTTCCATGGATTTCGTGACAGGTCTTCTGAGGAAAGTAAAGCAACATGATTCTATTATGGTCATGGTTGATAGGTTGAATAAGGTAGCTCACTTCATTTTGGTAAAGACTACATATTCAACTAGTGAGGTAGCACAAGTGTTCATTAGAGAGATAGTGAGACTACATGGTGTTCCAAAGAAGATTATGTCGGATAGGGATGCAAAGTTCACTTCCAAGTTTTGG
>APFE031567327.1:18011-52958 GCA_000404065.3 Pinus taeda | reverse complement strand
ATATATATATATATATCTGCGTGTGTGTGTGTGTGTGTGTGGTGCGGTGGATTCAAATGAAAGCATCTAAGTAACAAGCATTCAAGCGAAGGCAGATGCGAAGGAGCTAAGAGTTACAGTGAAGTGCATGGGTGAAGGTGATTGCGGCTACCGCAGGTCATGAGCCCGCACGATGGGTGACTCGACACGGAGAAACGAAGGAAACGGGCAGCATGTGCGGAGGTAGGAGGGCGACCCACGGAGGGCGTCAGTGGGCAGGCGTGCAATATTGGGTGAACATGCGGACGAGCAACCCAGGCAGGGCGTGTCATGCACAATGATTCGATTGAACATGTGACAGGCAACCTAGGTAGGGCGCGCCATGCATGACGAGTTGGTTGACATGGTGAACGTGTGGACAGGTGACCCAAGTAGGGCATGTTGTGCATGATGAAATGGTGGAAGTTTGGTAAAGTGTTGGTTTGGTAAAACGGAGGTGTGACTTGTGCGGAGGGCGCGCGGGTGAGGTGAAACGATTACGAAGAGCACGCCCGAGTTGGACAAACGACATGATCGCGTGACAAGGTGAACAAAGAGTTGGGTGATTCATGTGGCAACGTTCAAAGGCGCCAATGAGCTGGGCAACCAAGTTTGCCGAGAAATTGGAAATTTGGCTAAGTGTAAATTTGGGGTTTCCCAAGATTTAACTTGTACTTTATAAAAGTGAAGATTATATATATTGATTCGGGCAAACTCATATTGCAGGGAGTTGCCCCTCCCTTTATACTGTTGTGCATTTACTAGTTTAATGTTGTTTATGATGAGTGTGTATGGGTTTTCATCTGTATAAAGGACAAAGATAATACTTGGTAACGAAAATAAACTAAGTAGAAATGTTAGGCGGAGTCCATGAACATAAGTATTGGTGAAAAGAAAGTGTTTGAAGGTGCCACACCTCGCTATAGAGTGGTTGAAAGACTACCGCCAATGTAGGGGCATGACAGGGAGGGTTCTGTAACAGCCCTGGTGAAAATTTCATGTAATTAAAGTTAATAAAGGAAAAATAAGACCACAATTAAGGGACACTTATTCCATGTTGAATGTTGGGCAAAGATATCCTAGTGGGCATCACTTGATGTGTGTTTTGGCTAAGTAAATTGAAAAAGGCAAAGGCATTAAAAGGAAAGAAGGCATTTTTGGCATATTTATTTATGAAAATAAAGGAAATTAGGAGAAAAGGAAGGTAAAAGATCATGGGTTGCATGTGAGGAGGAAATTGAAGGAAAATAATGGAAAATGAAGAAATTAGAGGCCTCGTAAATAAAAAGGCTTATGAGGATCAATTCATGGCTTTTGTCAGTTCAAGTTTGGAGCTCTCTCATTATTCTCTTTCTTTCACTCTCTTGGCCACTTAGATTTTTCTTGGAGCACTCTAGTTTGGATCAAAGAAAAGGGAAGGCAAGGAAAGGAAAGGAAAAGCATGCAAGGATCAAGGAAAGGAAAGAAGGCTCAAGCAACTTCAACATGAATACTTGCAGGTAACCTTTTGCATGTGTGATTTCCTAGTTGGTTTGGACATGCATGGATTTTCATGTTGGTGTATGGTTCTCTTATTGTTAGTAGCATGGTATTGTCGAGTTATCACAGTGGATTTCAACCTAGCCTAGATTTTTTCCGGATGCCATGGTATGTTGGGATGTTTATTTCAGTTTTTGAGCTTTTGTTTGCCAGATGGATTTCGAAGTTCGGGGCAGAGGTAATCTCAAGGTTCGTTCCCAAAGGCATAGGAATCCATTAACCAATTTTGGCAGGATACGCGGTAAAGCTTGAGGGAGTAGTATCAGTTTAGGGCCTAGTGATTTGGGTTTGGATTGTGGTAAAGCCTGAGTGATAAGGAGATGGAAAATTCCTCAAAGATAGTGATGGATTTTGGATGTCATTCCAAGTTCTGTTCGATTGTGATTAGAGCACCGATTTTTGTGTGACGACGGTTGGATGAGGGTGGAGGTGGTTCAACCTCTAGATTCCCTTGATTTTTCTTGAATTGGTTGTTCTATGAGATCCCACATTCATGCTTGGAATATGGCACGGGGGTGATTGGCTGAAAGAGAGATTTGGTTCATCCATTTCTATGGTTGGCTGGTATGTGGAAGTCCCAAATCTGGTCAGATTTGCCTATGATTAATAAAAGTTAAGTTATCTTACTTTTTCATTGATTTATATGTGGATTTAATGGTTGTCATATCTTTGATATTTATATGGTTCTATGATAGTTATAAGCATGGTTGAATGATCGGTTCATGTCATGGTTATTTCATATATTTACTTGTAACTATTAAATGGATGGATGCAAGACCTAATTGATGATGTAGTAGTTCAATGGAGAAGGAAGTGATCCTTCTGGATATGTTTTATAGGTTGTTTCAATCATTTATGCTTTGTATTGTATCTTAGACATGTAGGTTGCATTGATGCCAATTGTTTGACAGAATGTCAGTCCCAGTTGGGTATGCTCAGCCCTAGTCCTAAGGGTGATTTTTGATTGATCAGTATGGTTATCATGTTTTTAATGATTTCTAAAAATTACAACAAGTTCTTGGCAGAGGCCAGGATTCTGGGCTAGAAAATTGGCTCAAATCTCGGGGTCACTGGCATAGAACCGACAATTTTGGACCACAGTCGCTGGCAGGCAGGCCTGTGAGAGCGACTTAAGGTTGTTGGTCACTCCCTTGAGCATAACATGAGAGCGACTATGGCCTAAAGTTGAATAATAGCATTGGGACCCAGGGACAGGTTGTCTGAGTGGCTGACTTGTCTCCTGAGGGGTCTGTTGATGATGTTGGATGACTATATGTGATGTTCTGTCGATTCCACTTCCTTAAGGTGACATAGGAGGTCAAATCTAATTGTAGTAACATCTCTCCTCATGTTTACCCCAATTGGCATGGTTACTTTAGGTAGACTTGGGAGGGGGTGTTACAGAAAACCCTCAGGGGTTTAGACCAATTTCTCTTTGTAATGTCATCTACAAAATTATCTTGACCATCATTGTCAAGCATCTTAAACAGCTCTTGCCAACCTTGATATCTCCAAAGAAATATGGGTCTGTGGAAGGATGTCAAATTCTTAACGGTATCATAACATCCCAAGAAATGGTTCACTCCCTCAAGTAGTTCAAAATGCTTAGCATGATGATCAAGCTAAATCTAACCAGATCCTATGATCGCCTGAGTTGTTCCTACCTGAAAAAAATATTTTTAGCCTTTGGTTTCATGCAGAGATGGGTAAAATGGATCCTAGTTATGATGTCAACCCTAGTGTGCTCCATATTGCTCAATGTCTCCCCATCCCGAACTTTTAATCCTACCCGGGGCCTTCGACAAGGAGACCCTGTCTCCCCTTTCCTCTTCATCTGTAGTTGGTAAGAATTCCTTTCCCTTATGGTCGAGCCTGCTTGCGCAACCTCTTGTTGTTGAGGGTCTGGGTAGGTTCCTGAAAGCAGAGGCCCGATATTCCAACATTAAAGACCTCCGACCCTGGGGTCCAGATCTACCTATCACCCACCAACAATTTGTAGATATCATTATGCTTTTATGTCAGGTCTCTCTTCGGGAAGTTCATAAAATTAAGGAAATCCTGCAAGAATTCATGATGGCTTCAGGCACATTGATTAACAATGAGAATCAAACATCTTATTTTTCAACACCCCTAGATCCACTCAAGTTTTCCTGGCTCGCCTAGTGGGTTTTGGTATAGGAACTATGCCAATAAAGTATCTTGGGATGCTTCTAGATTTTAACTCCCAAAAAACCTCCTACTAGAAAGACCTCATAGCAAAGATCCAATAAAATTTGAGCGGGTGGGCATTATAGGTGCTTAACTTAGCCAGTAGAACAATGGTTATCAAAGTAGTCCTCCAATCAATTCTAATATATCAACTCTAAGGTATGGGCCCCCAAAACTTCTTGCTCAACCATGGTGGATATATTCAAAAATAATTATGGCAAGGGCCTCAAAGCGCACGAAAGTGGGCATTGGTATCATGGAGTATGATAACCCTTCCAAAAGGAAATGGAGGATTAAGCCTCAAGGACCCGTACACAATAAACCAAGTTATGGGAGCAAAGTTGTGGTGGAGATGGATAAAAGGGGGAATATACTTATGGAAAAAAATCTGGACCCAGAAGTACAATATGCCAAGCCAGCTGAAGACATCCTCAGATATAGAGACCCTCCACAAGGATCAGCTATTTTTAATTTGGCAACAAAGAATAGGGACCTTATAGAACAACACTTCTTCTGGGAAATAATAAATGGATGCATAATTCTATTTTGGCAAGACTCATGGTAGCAAAGAGGAAAATTATTCAGGTGGTAGGACCTTAGAGAGATTTTCTTATACACTACTAGTAGGAACTATCTTACGGTGGACTAGTTTTGGAAAAATGATCTCCAATATAAAGCATGGAGGAAATGGAAGGATATGGGAGATTGGCACAACCCGCCACCCTCAGAACAATGGAAATTTATGGAACAAGAACTCCAATCGCGAAACATAACCCCAGGAGGGGGAGGACATATTGAGATGGGGATACACGACCAAAGGAACCTTCAACATCAAGGAGGCTTACAAACTCGAAGGAGAAGAGAAACAAAATTACCAGTGCCCCCCATGGAAGAAAATCTAAACGAGTAAACACCGGCCGAAGATAATCCAGTTCCTATGGTTGGTCGCCCATGGGAGAATCCTAACTTGGGATCAACTTCAAAAAAGAGGCCAACAAGGTCCTTCTAGGTGTGTTCTTTGTGGACTACACACTGAAACCTTGGAACACCTATTGAATTCATGCCCCTTTGCTAACCAAAAGTGGAATCAGCTTAGGAATGTTTTCGGACATCTCGACAAAGATCCCTGGATTATTAAAGAAACCATAATCCAATGGCGCATAGGGATCTTCTCGAGCCCAATGGTTAATAAAGCTTGGAGCCTAACCCTGGGTTTCTTAGTTTGGGCCGTATGGAAACAAAGAAATAATAGAATTTTCAAGGATAGACACAATGCTCAGAATGCAATATGGGAAGGGATCACCCAGAACATAAGAGAAACTATCCTATTAGAATGATGACATATGGATGAATGACAATCAGGTCCAATTGAAGCGAGTATTATGAAGCGATTGAATCTAACAGCAAGCATCATAGCCTCCACCTCATGGAAGGTTCTACAATACCCTACATCATCAACACTTTCCTTTGCAAGGCCTTCACATGGTTTTATCAAACTGATCTTCGACTGGGCCTCAAAAGGGAACCCTAGAAATGTGGGGTTTGGAGGATTATTCAGGGACCATGAAACAAGGACCCATCTCATTTATGTCGTTGATTGTGGGTATGCAAGAAACAATGAGACTAAGTTCAGAGTGGTCATACAAGGCCTGCTTGTAGCTCGGAAAGTATGTTACAAAAGACTAGTGATCGATGGCGATTCACAATTGGTCATGGATATAGTTAAGAAGCTAGGCCAAGGCTCTCATTGGGAGAAACTGAGTCACAACTGGTGTATAGCCCATTTGGCGCAGGAGGTAGGAGAAATATTGCCAACATTTGACTACATAATCGCCTCACATGTCAGATAGGAGGGGAACATAGCAGCTAGCTTCCTGGCAAATTGGGGATGTGGGTGCCCAAGTAAGACAATTGAGATGGCTTGGCCACCCAATCTGATGGAGGAAGAACTGATTCAACTCCAAGGGATATTAGAGAAAGATAACAAAGATAATCATCAGCAAGAGGAGAACAAGAACCACCTCCCCTGATAGCGGTGCGAGCCAGCCTGATTAGATGTATGAAGCCATGAAGGTGAGTTAGGTCCCCACCACCTTCTGCATGTAGCCAACACTTGGAAAGGTGGCGACAAGCATGCAGGAGTTAATGCATGCAAGTGGGGAGGATTTAAGGCAAGGGGGAGCGGGGAGAGGGTCATTTCAACCATGGAGGAGCCGAGCACAAGAGAGGAAGGTCCTACGGAGGTGGAGTGAGGTCTAAGTGCTAGAAACTTTGGGGGTTTTGCGTTGTTGGGGGATGACGTCCTATGCAAAGGGGAGTTCTCTCTGGAATTTTTTACTTCTATTTCTTGTAAATCATATTAGTATGGAGGTGAATTTCCTAGCCCCTGTAAAGCTTCTGGTGTCGGGTCGAGGGGGTAAAGAGTTGGAGGAATGCCAGAGACTTGGCCTCGTATGAAACCTGGGTGGACTAGTTGTAATTGTTATGTTTGTTCCAAAGTCTGTGAAGTTTGGAATTTTCCTGTCGAAGATGGGGGTTTGTTGGGTAGAAGAGGAGGAAGGGAGGGTGACTAAAAGGGGGACCCAATGGGTTTGGCTGAGTGGACAGAGGGAGAGAACCTTAGAATGGATTTGAACCTTTGGTGTCAGATTCCTCAGGTTGGGCTTATGGCTACGAGGGAAATTCACCTCGGAGACAGGGAGAGGTTGTGTGTCCTTGGGGGGGAATTCCATCTGACTTGGCCCAACCCGGAGCCAATTTCCTGTGCCAAATTTGATGCTAAAAAGGTGCTTCGCAACGCGTTCAAAGGGAATGGGGCTCGGACCTGAGGGATACATGTAACCTCATCCAACCATAACAATTTTGCTTGGCCAATTCACTTGAATTTTGTTGAAAACCAAATTTCTATAATGGAGGATATGAGGTATGCGAGAATAGACCCTTACTGCTTGATCCAGCTCTACATGAAGTAGGGAAAGGATGGTCATCATGAATTCATAAGCATATAGGGGTGGATTTCAACCAATGGTAGACAATGGAAGTAGGCTCTTACTTGGTTGGAATCTGTGACTGTGTAGTAGGTATGTTGGAGGGACGAGACCACTGGTTGCGTCGAGTTCCCATCCCGCAACCCAAGATTACAATATAGCGGAAAGGCCAAGGAGGAGAGGAGAAGTTGAAGGCCCAAGAAAGTATGGCGCGAGCGAAGGGGCCTCGAAACAATGTAGTAGGGAACAAAGGCCATGAGAGGTAGAGGAAGAGTACTCAGGCTCAGGACAACAGGCCTAGTTCGTCCAACGGGGCAATAAGGAGTGGTCGTAGGTGTAAGGTGATAATGAGCATCATCGAGGAGGTCACTAAGGCATACCATGCGAGTAGCTCGAACTTGGTAAAAAATCTAATTGCAGAGTGGGAGAAGGAAATTTTCCAGACTGGGGAAGAATTTGAGATGGAACTAGATGAGTGGTAGGAGGTTTCACTGGACCCTGGGTATACGAGGGGGAGAGTAACTCAATATCATCAAACAATTTGTCTGTTCTGGATGATGAAAAGTATATTGGAAAAAGCCATTGATCAGTCTCCTTCTGACCAGCATGCACAGACCCATTCAGAGCAGCATGAAGGCACCCGAGGCAACTCGGAGAAGTCAAAGCTCATGAGGGTTCTAGAGAAAATTTAGTTTAAGCTACAACAGCAGAGCAGAAGACTGAGTCAAATTGAACAAAACATCCTGTGCATCCCTCACTCGGAGCTTCCTGACTCCAATGTGAAGGATCCTGCCCAGTTGACTCGGATGACAATGATCAATGACAACAAACTCTAGTTATCTTTTTTGAATGCTTTTATATAGATATAGACTTGTTTACAATTATATTTATTGTTATCTAGTGCATAGGAAGTACAAAGGCACTCAGGTGTATATGGCATGGCTCGACATACTTAAAATTTTATGTTTATAGATGGCTTGTTCTGCAAATAAGTGACCAACAAACCTAGTTTCCCACTAGGCAGGTTAAGGCCACCTAACTCATGGTTATGTGCATGTAATCTGCCTTATTTATGAAAAAACCACCAAACTTACAAATATATATATATATATATATTTATAATCTACTATATTGAAATTTATTAATATATGTTAATGTCTTTTCATTGTTTTTTCTTAATATATGTTAGGAGAGATGTGTCTAATTCTCAGGCTTATTAACTCCTAGATCTTTTCCACTAAGGCCAAATATTGATTTACTTCCTCCATTATATCTTTTATAAATTCTCCAGCTTTATATAACACTATTGTACTCAACCATTCCTTTACCACTACTTTATAATCAAAAATATAAATAAAATTATTTTATCTTATCTCCTTCACAGCTCTTTCTCATTCTTTTCCGATAGTTTCCTTCCTTCCTTCTTCACATGGTTTCCATTTGATTATAAATAAAATTATTTTATCTCCTTCCTAGCTCTTTCTCATTCTTTTCCGATACTTTCCTTCCTTCCTTCTTCACATGGTTTCCTTACAAATTAAATACTTGTAGTGTTTGCATAACTGACAAATACTTTTAGTGATTGCAAAACTGACATTCCTTACGGGAAGGCCAAATGCTAGTCGGTGCAAGCTCCCTTGGGTGGTTATCCTCGTAGTGGTGAGCAACAACAGTGTCGCAGCAATGGCGGATCGGAAGGGTTTGAGAGTGGCCGAAAAGCATCGTGCTCAGCCCGGGCAGAGCAGAGGTACATTGGAAAAGAACCGCGTTCACGCCGCCCAGGCCAAGGGTACCATGGAATCGCACCATCTTCAGGCTGGTCATGGCAAAGGTGCCATAGAAAGGTATAGTGTTCAGGCTGGACGGGGCAAAGGTACCATGGAAAGGCATGTTGTTCATGACGGGCAGGTCAAAGGCGCCGTGGAAAAGCATCGTGTTCAGGCCGGACAGGGCAAAGTCGCCGTGGTAAAGAATGTTGTTCAGGCCGGGGACGTCAGAGGCATCGTGGAAAAGCATCGCGTTCAGGCTGGACAGGGTAAGGGCGCCATGGAAAGACATACTGTCCAGGCCGGGCATGTCAAAGGCGCCGTGGAAAAGCATGCTGCTCAGGCCGGGCAAGTCAAGGGTGCCCTTGAAAGGCGGAGTGTTCAGACGGGGCAGATCAAAGCTACTGTGGAAAAGCGTACTGTCGAGACTGGGCGTGGCAAATCTGTTGTGGAAAAGCATACTGTGGAACTATTGGGCATGCGCTTTTCTGGTCCCTGGACGTCCCATGGCGGTGAGTAGCAGATGGATGAAGGCGACACTCGTATAAAAAAGGACCTTTTTTTGGTGTGGTTATCTTTCCTGTGTGTAAATAATAAATAAATTTTGGGAAAGAACATGGTTGATATATTTTGCAAGTATATATTTGGAGAGGGTAGTAGGGCATCTCTATTTTAATTTAAATTTTTTAAATATTTTGGAATTCGATGAACAGTAGGCGCTAGTTTAATTGTTTGATCTGGTTTCAGTTATTAAATTTTGGGATATTATTAGAATTTGTTATTAAATTTTGGGATATCCTTCAGATATATTTAAAGAAAGAATAATAATGGAATTCATTTCCTCTATGTTAGATATGTTGAGTATGCTTTAACATCTGATTTAGTTTGTTTTATATGTTCAGAGTTATTGAATGAGCAGCGTATTGTTCTTCTGTTTGATATGTTGAGTATGCTTTTAACATCTGATTTAGTTTGTTTTATATGTTTAGAGTTATTTAATCAGCAGGGCATTTTCATTGGATTTCCTTTCCTAAATCTGATGATGTTAAGTAATGCCCACAGAAATTTTAGATTTGTCATTCCCAAATATCTGATTACTATTCTCATGAATTTAGTTTTGTCTTGTCCCAAATATTTCATTACCATTGTCTTTTCTTGTTTTGTTTTATATGAAGGATAAATGCACAGAGCCTTTTGTAATATCATCAATTTTAAGTATCATTTTCATGAGATTTCCTTTCCTAAGTCTGATAATGTTATGTAATGCTCACACAAATTTTGGATTTGTCTGTACCAAATATCTCATTTCTATGGTCATAAATGGTTTGTCGTGTCCCAAATATTTCATTACCATTATCTTTTCTGGTTTTGTCTGGTATGAAGGATAGATACACAAAGCCGGTTTGTAACCTCTTAAGTATCATTATTTTTAGTGGTTGAAAAATTGGTTCGCTAGTTTTGAATTAAGGAATTTAGACTTCTGTGATCCATAATCTTGTTTAGAGAATAATTTCGGCAAAATCACATAAAATATCATTTGTCGACGCATTTCGAACTAATCAGTGTGGTTCATCGTCAGGACACTAGTTTTGAATTATGTGAAATCTTTTAAGCATTATGTATTTTTATTAGTTCTGTTCTAAATATCAGACTGATAGATGTGAATTAGGAAGCTTTGCATGGTTGTTGGTGGGGTTGTTAAAAGATATTTTGATTTTAATCAGTTAAATTAAGTATATTATTTTAAGCAAGTACATATTATTTTAAAATATAAGAAAAAACAACAAAGTTTTCAAAATAGATTACTAGTGAAATTACCAGCAAAATCTCTAACATAGATATTGATAATGGGTAAAAATACCAAAACAGGAAAAAGAGATTCTTTGAAGCTAAGAAGTGAACTGCTTTAATGATCAGAAACTTGGTGAATGCAAAATCACATATCCTTTAGGTTATTTTCCATGTTAACTAGGCATGCTAATTGCCACTTAAGAATATTATCAGAAAGTTTTCAGAATAATATATCAAATCAAATGTTTTGTCATTTCAAATTAAATGCAATAACTCAACTTAAGGAGTGTTTTGTCATTTCAGATTAAATGCAATAAATAACCAGGCATACTAATTGCCACTTAAGGATATTATCAGAAAGTTTTCAGAATAATATATCAAATCAAATGTTTTGTCATTTCAAATTAAATGCAATAACTCAACTTCAAGTAGTGTTTTGTTATTTCAGGTTAACTGCAATAACTAACTTGAAGGAGTGCAGGATAATTGAACTAAAATTACAACACAATTCCTAGTTGGCTAAGTGGTATCTCTATAAGTAATGCTTAGCATTGAAAACTTAAAACTAGTTGTTCACAGTATTTCCTCTGGCCTAAGTATTATGTTTATACATGATGGTTAGCATTGAAAACTTCAAATTAGCTTATCACAGAATTTTGTTTTAAATCAACAATCATATATTTGTTTTTCTATATCGTTAAATTTCATCTCTTGAGTATTATTTTTTCAGCAGAAAAAAACAACTCTGATTTATTAAATATCAAAGTTACATACTTTGATCTCTTAAGTATTATGTATGCATTGAAAAATCCAAACCAGCTGATCACAGAATTTTGTTTTAAATAAGGTGTGCAGAAATACGTGATTACGAAGGTACAAAGTGTTTGACCATGGTTTTTATAGCATTGCTAAAGCTTTATTAACTATGAAGGTTATTCTGAAATCAAACCATGGAAGTCTCTACAAGAACAGTTTTTTTTACAAGTCCACAATAAAATGGCCCCAAAAACTTTTCCAAGGGCAGAGCTTGCAGAAAACGTCCATTCCCTATTATTGTAGAGATGTTGCAGCAGCATCTCTAACACATGCCCATATATATATATTAATTACGAGTATAAATGTAAATGAATTTATAATAATAAATAAATTTAATAAAATTATTTTTGGGAAGAAAATTTATATATTGTTTAAAAAATTATTTGATTTTTTTTAAGTTAATTTTTTTGGTTATAATTCTATTGTATTGAAATAGATATAATATAAATAAAATATTTATATTATGATTTGTTTATATAGTTTTTTGAAAAGACATTACAATTCAAAGTATAAGTATATAAATATTTTTTTATAAAAAAATAAAATGTAAGTATGTTTTCATAATGATTTATTAAAAGAGTTTTTTTTGTAAGACAAGAGAAAAGGCATACTATAATTCAAAGCATTTAAACATGCATTTTACAAAAAAATTAAAGTGTGGATATGTTTCTCTTATTATAAATCAAATTTTAGGACTCATTAAATTTAATTAGTTCCTTCTATGTGCTCAGAATTTATTTAGTTCTTTTTATGTGCTCAGAATCCTCTACCATCATTGGCCTTCCCTTGACTTGGGGGCTTCTTATGCATCTAGGAATTTTCATAGGTACTTTCTACCATTCTAAGTAGTTATAAAGCTCTACAAGAGAGAAGCTTGCAACAGGAGAGGGATTTGCCATACAAACCTTTTTGATATTAATTTTGGAGATTTACATGACAACTGCTCAATTCGAACTGATGAGAATACGTTTATTCTTAGGTCGGTAGCACTATTGTTGTTTCTGCGAATTTGAGGAACACGACCACTCATTCTTTCTGTTGGGGCTGCCGCATACTCTTCCACCACCGTTGGGACTGTCATGTACCCACAACTAATTTCTCACCCACAAGTTTTCTCTTGGCTGCTAAAGATTAACCATGTTATTTGTAGTTCAATTCCTTGGCATCATCTAACATAATCCTTGCTAAATGATTAGATGTCGAAACTTGACATGTTATCTCAGTGAGTTCTAGTGAGTTCCATCTTCATTCTATTTCGTTCCATTTCCATTTGAGTTCAGTCTAGCAGTACAACACAAGAAAGAGGTGCACTCAGGCACCGAGGTACCTACATCTTGGGTTGCCATTCTTGTTTGAAAGAACCCAGCAAATGTAAAGCATTTGCATTCCACCTCTCAAAATTTCACAAGATTTGTGAGTCGCAAGTTCTAGTCTCTTTCAGGCCTCTCTTAAAATCTAAAGGAAATTGGGTTACGACAATGGCTACCTTGTCATGGAGCGTCTTTCACCTATGACTTCTATGGATTCGGGTTGTACATCAAGTGTTTGACGAAATCTACCCACCAAATTTGAGAGTCACTCTAATACCAAGATGGCGGTAGATGGGTCTTCTCTAAATCCTTTGATGAATTTTACTACTGAGGGAAAGACAGAGACAAAAGAATGGGTTTCAAATCCAGGGATTGGATTTGTGCAACAAGACGAGTTGTGCCAGGATGACATGTTTAGCCTTGTTGAATTATTAGCCATTGAAGACCAGTAAGAGCAAGTGGTAGTCAGCTTGATCGATATAGTTATGGAGTCGGATTTCTCATTATGGACAACACAAGTAAAACAGATGTCGCAGAAAACGGAATTTCTTGAATCTGAAAACAACCAACTCTGTTCAGAAATACACACCCTTACATGAAACCAAACAGCAAGAAATTTTCCATCCTCCAAATGGTGTGCTGCATGTAGAAATTCTTGACCTTAAAAGCAAGCATGAAGAAATATGATCCCAACAAGCCACCTTCAATGAAGAAACTAATATACACATCAATTCTTGGGTACAGGTGGTTCGAGGGAAGTAATAAACTCATACCCCTCTTGCAGCAGTTGAGGAGGTGATGCAAGCAAAACTTGTGGAAGAACGTAACAGATGAGCAAGAGAATTGAATCTCAAGTTGAGAAGTCTCCCCTTATCCCATCCCTCTCTGAATCCTATGGAAGTGGGGGCTAGGTTCCTTCGGGACACCCTTAACCTCCCCGATATAGCTTTGGACATAGTCTGGCTAGGCTACGACTCCACTCCCTTCCTAAGGTTTTGGACTGCATCTAATCGACTTCGTGCCCTCAAGGCTAAGAGAAATTTGTTTTCTCTTCCCAACAAGATTTTATTGGACGAGGACCTCACTCGAGCACAGGTTGTGGAACTTAAACAATCTAGAGAACATGTTATGGCAACACGATAGGTAGGGAAATGGGCAGTTATAGGAATCTTCGGGCAGTCATTCGGGACTCCTTCCCTCCTGGGTGGGAACCCTGAACTGGGGGTTCCAAATGATGGACCTGCTTGGGGAGGTGACATGGTACATCCATTTCTATTTGTTGTTGGAATGGCAATGAATCTTTTTGGTCATTGTCGGGACTCTTATATGACGCTCTCAAATCAATGAACATCCTCTTCGTGACCGATACTCATGTGAGCCCTGTTCATTCCCTCCCAGATATTGCAGATTACAATTGGATCTCAGTTTCCAAGTAGGAGACGAGGAGCTCAGGAGGGGTTAGAGGATCTGGTGGAGTTGCTTGTTTGGCTAGTGACTCACTCCGGAACAAGGTATCTTTGGTAGCAGAAGATGACATTGTCAGGCTTATGTGGATTTGGATTAGCATTAGAGTCTCTCCTCCGAGGGATATCTACATTGCAGTTTGTTACATTTCCCCAGCCTCTTCACCATTTGCCATCCATAACGGCTCAAATGGGGACACCTTTATAAACTTGTACACTGACATCACCCAATACTCTATTGTTGGGGAAGTCATCCTCCTAGGTGACTTCAATGCTCGTAATAGAGATCTCCAAATACCTCTCCATGACCGATCAGAGGATGTGTTTTGTACCCAAGGGATAGATCCAAATTTAGTAGGGCTTCATCGGATGTCAGATGATGCTTTGGGACCCACTGCAATTTATGGCAAGCATCTACTGCAGTTGGGGGAATCCCAAGAGTTTTTTATTCTAACTGGTCTCCCCTGTTTCCCAGACTCTCTTTTTCACATGTAGGCCATATGGCAAGGGTGAGAGTGTAGTTGATTATGCCCTCACTAGCCATAACTTGCTCCCCTTATTCGCCATTTCTTTGTCTCCCCTAACCCCCTTGTTGATCATGCACTTCTTTCCTTCTCTCTCTGGTTTGACCCTCCCTTTCCACCCCATCCCTCCCCTCGGGGCCCACCTTGAACTACCATTTGATTTGACGAAGGAGACCTTGACATCCTTTCCTCTACCCTACGCAAGATGCTCCCATTGGAGATCCAGTTCTCCTTGTTTGATTATGCTTCTACTAAATACACGTCTTTCATCTTCTATTTGGGAAGAAACACTCAAATCTCCCCTAAAGTTGGATCTTGCCCCATGAACAAGCAGTACGATGACGAATGCAAGACTCTACATCAAGAACTTTGATGTGCTTTCCCCCACTCTCAACCCTTCTACTCTAAGGTCAAAGCTACTTATCGTCATCTCCTTCATAGCAAGAAATGACTATTTGTCTCCTCCCCACTTTATGCTCTCCTTGCCCACTCCCCTAAACAATTTTGGCATACCATCCTTCCCCGACGCTCCCCTCTTCCACCTAACCTCAACCCTATATCCATATTCTCTCACACTTCCAACCTTTATGATATTTTCGAGTAGGCCCAAATTCATGTTACATCCCCACCCTCTTCCTGTTACCTATTCTCAGACATATATATTAGAGAGGCCATGTGGGTGATGAATGGCAGCAAAGCAATCAACGAGGAAGGCTACCAAACAGAGTTCTTTAAGCACGGTTTTCGTGCTTTGGTTAGCTATTTGACTGATCTCTTCAACCATGTAGTCTGTGAAGGTTTCCCACTAACATGGTCACACCACATCATCCATCCGATCCATAAATCAATATCCAACTCAAATCCCAATAACCATAGAACAATCATGGTGGGCCACACATTCTCGAAGTTGTATGCTACTGTTCTACATAGGAAGCTCTCTAGTGACCTTGAGCAAAGACAACTCAAAGCCAGGGGATAGGCAAGTTTTCGACCGACACATTAGACCATTGACCACATATTCACCCTTTATGTCGTGATTGAGGAGGCACGACATCGCTCTTCGAAAGCCTATTATTGTTTCATAGATTTTCGGAAAGCTTTTGACTCTGTCCTAAGGGAGGCCTTGCTCCAGAGACTCTGAGATATTGGCATCTCTGCAACCCTATTGACCATTATTATGCGCCTATATGATTTTGTTCTTAGTCATCTTCACGCGGCTCATGGGATGTTTGATTTCATTCGAAGCACTATTGGGGTTAAGCAAGGTTGTCCACTGTCCCCTACCTTGTTTGGGATCTATATTGATGAGTTGGAGGCATTTCTACATGAGCATATCTAGGACA
The DNA here is from genome assembly GCA_000404065.3 of Pinus taeda. NCBI lineage: Eukaryota > Viridiplantae > Streptophyta > Pinopsida > Pinales > Pinaceae > Pinus > Pinus taeda. The sequence continues at coordinate 37,193 of APFE031567327.1, read as the reverse complement.
CTGATGGTTGCCTTCTTCACCAGGTTTTGATATCTATTCTACTCTTTGATGATGATGTGGTCCTCCTCTCCTCATCCCCAGAAGGATTACAGAGGCAGTTGGATGTCTCAGCTATGTTTTGTGATCATCGACAATTGATGGTCAACCTGGGTAAAGCCAAGGTTATGATCTTTAATGGGTTGAAGAAAACCTCAAACCTTCACTTCCTATTCAAAGGGGAAGAGATAGAGATCACCAGCACATATACTTACTTGGGGGTGCAATTCTCAAGTCCCCGCTTCATTTTGTGACCAACGCTTCAACCTCAAATCAACAAAGGATACGGATCCTTGGCCCTTCTCCAAAAATAGTGCTTTCGACATCACTTCCAGGACATCTCGTCCAAGATGAGCTTCATGGACACCTTGATCCATCTCACTGTTCTATATGGCTCAGAGATTTTGGGATCAACTTTACTTGAGTCAGATTGGGATTCAACTGAGAGAGTATAGATTCTTCTTCTCCGTCACATCATTAGATGCAAACTGACAATACCACAACACATCATCCTTGCAGAGTTTAGAGCTCAACCCTTTTAGCTTGAGACGATCTTCAGATTGGTTTCATTCTTGCATTGTGTACAGGTTTTTGTAGACTCGATAAAGAGTAGGGATCGATATCCTTACTTTACATATTGCTCTTCTGAGACTATTGTCAGTTCCATTCCCTCAGGTCGAGCCAGATGTTGGTTTACAGGAGTTTTAGATCTCTTAGAGTCAGTGGGAATTCAATTGGATTGTCTCCATCCTTTTTGATATTCATTAGATGCTCCTGGTCACCTTTTACCTACTAGACAGGACCTAAACAAGATCATCAGGGACGATGCCTACAAGCAGTTCGTCCATTCACCTAGGTCAATCCTCTGAGAGGGTTGCGCCCAAAGATGGCTTTCTACACTCTAGGAGTTGAGATACGGGTTCATTGTTTGACCCCAATATATGTTTCACAACTAGATGCATGCTCTTTGCATTCCTCTAGGCCAGTGCAAAGCAAGTTCTCATAGACTCCGAGTAGAGACAAACCACTAGGTGGATAAACCAAACAAAATCTGCTAGGTATGTCATTTACAAGAAGTGGAGACTGAGGTGCACTTCATTCTTGAATGCCCTGTTTAATAAGAGATTAGAGGAAGGTTTCATTGCTTGTTTAGATATTCTTGGACCCTCACTGACTTTTTCAGGTATCCTGATCATAGATGTTTTACCCTATATATGCAGGAGTCTCTCAAGTTCCGAGCGCATATTCTTCAACCTCCCATTAAACCACACCCCACACAGAGGATCACGACATTTTTCAAGGTACTACCGTCAAATAGGGGCACCAAGAGATCGATTGATACTAGTATGTATCTAGACTCTAGATCAGTGAAAATCTGTGGGACCTCACCCGACCACACGAGATTTTAGCAGTACATCTATCACAGATTCGTTCATGGGAGACGAACTAGGTCCTCCATGTAGAAATTCCCACTGTAGATCAACAAATTATGCAATATAGTTAAACACAATACAAAATCTACTTCTACGATACTTTGTGGAAGCTTAATCGAATTGAGCAAGATCAAGAGAACACATAGATTTTTTTTTTTTTTAATTTTTCACTGCTCAAACAATCCATTAAATCATCCACGTGAGGTAGAGGAAATCTATACACAATCATTATCTTCTTTATTGCCATGGAATTAGTGCACATTCTCCTACACCCATCTTTATTTGGCTTGAAACTATTGGTACAATATATGGATTTAATCTTTCCTTAATTAATCCTTTGCTCAAAAACTCTTGGACTTGTTTTTTTATTTCTTCATTTTCCTAGGGTGTCATTCTATAAGCTACTTTATTTGGCGGACTTTCTCCCAGAATCAAATCAATCTGATGGTTGATACTTCTTACAAGTGGCAAGATGTTAGGTAATTCATCAATAGTATTATCAACATTTGAATTTCATCAAGTAAATAATCCATTTTTTTATTTGTAAAATATACCTTGGCCTTACCAATTAGAGCGAAGTGTACCTCATTTTCCTTTTTGATCTCTTGCAATAGCTCCTTCCCACCAACATTAGCACACTTGGGCCTACTTATTCCTTTTCCATTTCATCATTTAATGGTAACAACATGTGCATATGACCATCCATTTCAAGGGTGTATGTATTTATCCTTCCATTGTGGACAACTCTCTTGTCATATTGCCATGGTCTTCCCAACAAAATGTGACAGATATCCATAGGCATAATATCACATAGCACATCATCTCTACAACCACCAATCTGAAAATCTACTTTATTTTGTTCAGTGACCAAAATTTTATGTCCTTTCTACAACCAGGACACTCGATATGGAGTAGGATGCTCCATCCTTTGCAATCCTAGCTTCTCCACCATCTCTGTAGAGACTAGATTGTTGATACTACCAATTTCAATGACCAATTTACAACATTTTCCGTTGGATTCATATATTGTCCTAAATAATTTCCTCGTATATTTTGGTTCTTGAATCTCCTTCTCTGCTTTAATCAAGACTCTTTTCATCATCAAGGATTAACCCTTCTCATAGTTTCTTCTTGTGCCTCTACATTTGGTGTCTCTTCTTTGGCTTTTGTAATGCGAGTTCCTCTTTGATTTGTTGTCTTATTTTCAAGAAAATTCCACGACACATTCATTTCCTTTCTACATATATAACACCTTGTTTCTCTTCCTCTTCCCCTGCCTCTGCCTCTCGAGAAGAATCTTCTTTGCCTTGCTTCTCCTCCTCTGGGTAACCAATTGCTAGAGTTTTTTTGTTGATTCCTTTGGAGTTTGGAATCTTTTGTTTTGAAAGTTCCCTTTTCCTTTATTGGAATCCTTCCTCTACTTCTTAGGGTTTTCTTTCTAGCCAATTTCTCCTCTTCTCTTAAAGCTTCCTGGTAGGAATCTTCCACTGTCTTTAGGAAAGAGGCCAATCTCATCCTAGATATCATACCTTAGGCCATATATATATTTGGTCATGTTTTCAATATATTCTTCAATATGGCATTCTTTGATGTTTAGTCTGTAGAATTATTTGGTGTACTACTTTACTGTCACAATTTTCTGCCTCAAATTTTTGTAATTGTATAAACAAATTCGACCGATAATCCTTAGGCATGAAATTGCTTTTAAATTTAGCCAATGTCTTGTCCCATTTTTTAATTTTCTCCTTTCCTTTCCTTCTTCTATCATATTGTAGTTCATCCCACCATAAGGCTATGTGTCCCTTCAGCTTGACCTTTTGGTCCTCTTCGACATCTTCATAATCGAAGTATTTATCAATTGTATTGATCTAACCAAGCAACTCATCCACATTTAAGTTTCCAACAGTCACTTCCATCTTTGGTTTGGATCCTAACTTGGTAATCAATTTTATTAGTTGTTCCTCTTCTTGTCCTCCTCCTGACACTCCTTTTATCTCGTCTTATGAGCTCATATCTTCACTCTTACTGACATCTCCCATATCAAGTTCGCTTCTGTAAGTTGCCTTGATGGCTTCCATCCTTGCTTGGATGCCCCTCAACTCCAATTCTAATTCATCATTTTCCATATCCTTCTCGACCTCCTCATTTGGGCAACATGCTTGTCGCAGTTGATCTACTAGCCCTTTCAAAAAATTTGAGCCTCAAGCTCGAATGTCACTTCATGCAGATTTGTTATGTGGGATGTTAGGGTTCAACAAGAAAATTTGTGTGTTTTCCCATATTTTAATTTTTTTCATGGTATGGTTGATTTTCTATGAGCTATGAACTCCAATGTTCTACTCCACACACTATGAGTGTAATTGTACTAATTCACCACTAATCCCAATTTGTCCAGCTAGATAAGAGAGGGAGGAAGGGGCCACAAAATTGGAAGCCAAAAATCTCTTTAAAAACTCTAAGGGTTGTGATCTAAATCTAACTTCCAGTGAGCCCAAATTTTTTTGAATACCAAAGTTTCACATATTCAACTCTAAATCCCTTCCGCCTCTTGAGAAGCAAACTCTATCTCACTATTCTTCCTCCATCCGATTACAATTTTCTGCAAATGAGAGAAAAAGGAAAAGAACATTCTATAGCTCATTATGTATGCAAACATGATAACATTCTATTTATCCTTATCTATTAGAAGATTGACTACAGTTTCATTCAAGCAGATATGAGAGTTTCTCACAGAGACTCGAATTCATTTTTCCCTATGTCCCTCTCTCATATGAGCCTGACATATTCATATATCTTCAAAAGGGAGAAATATCTCATAACAAAAGTGGAGGTTACTTTCTAGTAGTACCTCTCATATGTCTACATCTTGCGTGTTTCTAGAAAACTACCCTAACTAATTATTTACATTTGACCTATAGGGACACATATGCATAACAAATAGATTCTTTCAAATGGAAATTTCATTCATGGGAAAAACAAAAGAGCCCACCTGGGATGTTCTTGCATCATACTTACACTACCTAAGCCTTTAAAAAAGAACCTACAAATCTAGGTATTGTGCTTAAGATGGTAAAGAAACTATCAAACAAGGTTCTTTATTTGAATAATATTTCAAGTGAGTGAAATTCTAGTTAGAGAAACTTTATAGATTTTCCTAGAAAGGCCATTATTCCCTTCAGACCCCCATAAACTCCAATTATAAATCTAAACTTGGATGAAGTAGGAATTCATAATTTATGCACTTTTCATCATGCTAATCATTTTTAAATGACTTAGACTCAGTGGATTAATTCCATGACCTAACAAAGTGACTCCTTGATTAAGAAACATAATCTAAAAACCCACCCAACAAGCTAAGATCAAATAGGTTATAGAAGAGGACGATTCAACAGATGAGGCAACTATGTTTCTTTGTAATTAGTCTTATGATCTTGGGGATGCTATTGAGAGGAAAGGTTGTATATGAATTACTTACCACTTAATTAATCTTAAAAACTACATTTTTAAGTTATAAAGGACATGTGTCAACAATTACCCTTCTACTGAGACCTAACATAATCGACAAGAAAACTATAGCCTCTCCTCAAACCTACAAAAACATAGTCCCATATTAGCCCAAGAATCCTATAGCCTCTACTCAAACCAAAAAAACCATGGTTACAATGTCACTCTTTCAGACATGGAATACAATGTTATTGAGGACATGAAGAAAACTTTAAAGGTAGACGTTTGTATGCATGGCATTAGAAGAAATATCTATTAGAGATATTTACTTTTGAAAAACTTTATAAATTGCCTAGATCCACAATAGAAAAAAATAGCTAATTACTTAAATAAACAAAGAACTACTAAAATAAAAAGAAAGTACAAAATAAGCATGCAAAAACAACACAAAAATTGAGGATAATTTTAGATGGCATACACAAACATTTGAAGTCACAATCTCCTTCTTTCCTCTTGATCTTTAAAAAATTTAATTACAATATGCATCACTATCTAGTGGATTCAAGAGCATCATCTAATGCGATTTCTTATCTTATCTACAAAAATATCAATGTTGGTCCTTCTCAATGCACTGCATGCATTATTCATTTATAAAGACCATATGTGAAATTCATTGGCAAACTTAAGGATGCCATGATTAGGTCATCTTTAGATGCTCAAGTTTGTCAAATTATGAATATCATTGTCATGGATATCCTAAAAGCTTCTGGTTTGTAGTTGACTAGGTCATGGTCACAAAAATTACAGGGATATTTCACCACAGATTGGTCATACATGTGACTGCCTTATAAAGGACAAGAAAATCAAATCAAAGTTGACCATGAGGATCACATGAAACATAATGGGACATAAATGTAAAGGAAAAATGAACCTCTTAATTTTAGACAATCAACTTTTCCGAAATATTTCCTTGAAACTGGTTCTTCGGTGTTATGCAACACGATAATAACCTCTAGAATAAGAAATGCATTTTAAAATAATTTGTTACATATGCATTAATAATCATTATTGTATTATATTAGAGTTGGATAACATTATTTCTTCTAGTGTAATCATAAATACTAACATTTTAACTTTGTTATTTGATGGCTCCAAGTCATAAGAAGGAGCTAGGACAGGTTGCATCCTAATTGATGCACATACCAAGTGAACTTAAATTTCCTACATGTTATAGTATGAATACACCAACAACGCAATTGATAATGAGGCCTTTATTCATGGTCTTAAATAAGCTATTGATATAAAGGTAAAATAAAGTGCTTGAAAGTGTTAGGCGATTTTAAAATATTCATGAGACATGTAAGGAATTTTTTACAACATATTTCCCCCATTTCAAGTATTATGAGTCAGAGATTTAGAATTTGTTCAACTTTGATTCATTTAATATTACTTCCATCCATGACTCCAAGAATGTATCTATTGATAATTTGGTCAAATTTGCCTCTAGGTTTGCTCCATTAAATGATGAATTTATATTGAATTGAGTTTTAGGCCCCTTATACCAAATAATAACACAAGCTAGAGGGTTTGATTATGGAAAAAAATATTACCAAATTCCTCAGTAACACGAACATTTTCAAATATGTAATTATAGATGACAAGGATCATTCAAAATCCATGCAAAATTGTAAATATGACTTAAGAAGTGATATAGACAATTCCACACCTAAGAAAATCCTAATGTTGGAAATATGCTTGATCTTCATAGCAAATTTAGAAAACTTCAACATCTACAAAAACAACTCTTCTATGAGCTATGAGTTGTCAATTTGGTCACTAAAGAAAGTCCCAAGAATATCAATCTTGGGACTTCTTGTTTAGAAGTAGAAAAGTAAGCATACATTTATTTGTTTAGAAAGTACACAAATGTATTTTCCTACATTTACTGACGCTTGGATACTTCTGATATGAAGACCATTAACCTTAAAGGAGATGCAAAGTTGTTTCAACAAAAATTATCTGAGTTGCATCCAAACCTTGAACTATTGGATGCAAAAATCATCTTCAAGGTTCATCATTCTACCTAGGCTACAAATTTGGTCCCAATCAAGAAAAAGTTAGGATAGACCAGGACATGCCTAGATTTTCAAAATCTAAATAATGTTAGATAAGGATAACTACTCTATACCTACAATGGAGTAGATTTTATAGCTTGTTTCTTGGTATGAAATGTTCTCATTATTAGCTTTTTTTCTAGTTACAATCAAGTCTTGACAGTTGATTTTAGCTAACTTGAAACAACATTTCACACAAAGTGGGGAGGATTTGATTACCAAATAAAGCCTTTTATTTACTGAATATAAGAAGCATGTTTCAACAAGGAATGGACATAACTTTCAAAGGACTAATAGGTCATAACATTATGGTTTACCTTGATGATATCACAACACCTATATTTTTGAAGCATATTTTTGAAAGGTGTCAAAATACAGTTTCAAACGTAAAATTACTAGGACATATCATATAAAAAGATGAAACATTTGTGGACATAGAAAGAACCAAAGAACCAAAGCCACCATGAAGATTTCTAAGCCCAACCATAACAAAAATCAATGCAGTCCTTCTTTAGTAAGATAATTTTTTCCCTAAGGTTTGTAGTTGACTTTCTTGAAATTGTAAAACCTTTGAAGAATGTGATAAAGAATGATTTTATAAATGAAATTTGGCTGTCAAGGAAGCATTTAAAAAAACATTAGAGGAAATTTCATCCTAAAAGTGCTCATGAAAATTTTCACGTAATTGCCATGTTATAATATGTAAACCAATCAAAATTATTTAAATTTAAAAAGAGGTACATGTAAATACTTTGGAGGGAAAGAAGAAAAACTACTTTTTTACTTGTATTTTCAGTTTATCGCCTTATAGCTTTACCCAAATTAAAGTGTATACACTCATTGGATGCAAAATTAAATTCCACATCCAACGAGTACCCATTATGCATACTTTTGAGAAGACCCACATTGACAAAAAATGAAGATACATTAAAAAAGTGTGTTCAACTTGATTTTTTAATGTATCTTCATTTTTTATCAATGTGGGTCTTCTCAAAAGTATGCATAATGGGTATTCGTTGGATGTGGAATTTAATTCCGCATCCAACGAGTGTCTACACTTAAATTTGGATAATTGATAAGGAGATAACCAAAAATACAAGTAAAAAAAAAGTACTTTTGTTATTTTCCCTCCAAAATTCATAATTTTATTATTTTTCCTTAGGATGCCACTTTTATGCTGAATTTCCTCTAATGAGGATGCAATAGTCACTAGCTTAGCATTAGACAATAGAAATTTCAGTAAAAAAATTCACTATATTCATTTACATTTGAGCATTCCCTTGTAGCAGTGTTCACATAGAAGATGACCAAGGGAATGATTGTTGAGTTTGATTCATGGGCACTTGTCTATAGGGAGCTAAGATGAACTATCTAGCGATTGAAAAAAATAAGCGAGAATTCTATATTTTTAAGGTTGTCAAACAATTCATACCCTATATTTTAAAACCCATATGAAAGTTATTGTACTCCACCCTAATGTGGGATCACTATTTGTACAAAAATAACTTGGTGAATATAGGGGAAACAAAGGATAGCCTTTAAGACAGATGATATAGAACTTAATCCTACAACTATACTTAGGGGAAAAGGTTTATGCACATTAGTAACTAAAGCATTGGATGCAAATGAGTCATTGGAAGAAGGCTAGGAACATGAGATGTCTCTTTATGTGCAAGTTGTCTTATATGTTCCTTCTAATACAAGCTCCTAATATAATGAGATAAGGAAATAATTGTAACATGGAACTACTCCTAGCTATCTAAATTTGAGGCAAAGGAGAATGTTAAGTCTCAAGTCTTCATAGTACCAATTGAATAATGATATCTTCTTTTGTGGAAACTATTACTAAGTGCTCCTACATGTCGACCCGCCATTTCACAACCCAAACTTTCGAAAGGAATTCTCACTATATACATTTACATTTGATCATTCCCTTTCGACATTGCTCACATGAAAATATGATCAAGGGAATTAGTGCCTTCTTCCATTCATGAGCACTAATCTACAATGAGCTAAGCTAAACTATATAGTAATTCATAAGAACATCTTCATTATGTAAGGTCATCAAACAGTTCAAACCCTATATTTTAAATAATCATACTAAAGTGATTATACCCCACCTAGTTTTGAGATCATTGTTTGTAAAGAAATAACTTGGTGGGTGAAGAGGAAACTAGATGACAACGATCCATGAATATGATCTAGGATTCAAGCTTGGAACTATAGTTAAAGATCAAGGTCTATATAAATTAGTAGCTACAAGCTTTGGACCCAATTGATTCATTATAAGAATGCTAGGACAATAAGATATATATTTGTGTTCATTAAGTATTATATGTTCTTGTTGATACAAACACTCGGTATAATGACCTAAGGAAAAACTTTCAAAATGGAACTACTCCTATCTATCTGAATTTCAAGAAAAAGAGATAGTCTATGCTCAAGTCTTTAGAGTACCAATTAATTAATGACATTGTGTTCTACATAAACTATGATCAAGTGCTCTTAAGATGTCTTAAGAAAAAAGATGCTAACAAAGTCCTCATAGAAATACATGATGGACCTGTTGGGGACACTTCGCTACGAAGACAACAACTGAGAATATTTTCTTTATTTAATTAAAAAAATGTTTCTGTATCAAATGAAAAAGGCATAATTATAGGAATAATTTCAATTGCATATAACAAATGCATATATACAATTTCTTAACTTAAAATCTAATTTCTACATTTAATGATGGATGAAATGAGTAATCATGACATTCTAAGAAGTATTTTCTTTACTTAATTAAAGAAATGTTGGTGATATCAAATTGAAAGGCAGAAGGACATGGTTCATTTCAAATGCATATATACAATCAGTAAAGTTAAAATTTAATTTATACAATAATTAATGGATTAAATAAGTATTCCTCCATTCCAAAATGGGTTTGAAGTTTATTTTTTTTCATATATTTCAGCTTGATATCCACTTATTGTCATGGCAGAACATAGTGCATATCTCGCAAATTGTAAGAATACAAGTGCATGTTTTTACATAGTGGTGGGACACGTGACAAACTCGAAGTGGCTATGGAAAAATGACAAAGGCACAAATAGAACCACTCCCTTAAATAAATGCCTTTGACGTAATTAAATTCCATCTAACACACGACGTGTTTAAAATTGTTTGTTGTACTTTGGGACAATCTCAAACATATATATAATGTAATGAAATACAATGTTGGATGCCCTCCACCTATTCTCACTGAGAACACCCATTAACCGACAATCATTGAAGTTGTGAGGGTTGCCCAAATCCTCGTATTCTCTTCAACTTCACACACCCACTTGTGTTCAAATACCTTGAAGATAACAATGATTCCATACGTGGAAACTCCTCCAATTTCTTGCAATGAACAATCACCAACTTTTGAAGTTTTAGAAGATGACATATCATATGTATTTTCATCAAATTATCACAAACCATAAATGATAAACAAAATATGTTACATGTGTATATTTTTTAATTCCAAATATTATATTTGTTACCCACAAGCAAAATTTTTAAAATCAGCAAAAAGAGCAAGTATAATAAACTTCAGAAATAATATCATTCACAATTTGAGCAAGAAGGTTTACATCACAAAGAGGAAGAAGGGTAATTGCACATTTTGACAAGGGTAACAACATTAGAATCAGAATATGATCCAGTAGTGTTATCACTCCAACAATGTTACCAAGAAGGTGAAGAAGGAAACATTGGATCCCATACATCATTTTACCTGAAGAGGAGTAAGGTTACACTTCCAACCTAAATTTTAAATTTAGACCAAAAAATTTTGTACAAAATAATTCAATTTAGAGATAAGTGAACAACCAAATTTGGATTAAAATTTGTATAGGATAGTTGAAAATTCACATTATTACCAGGATGTAGATGCAAATGCAAATGACATATTTGAGTAACCTATGAAAATTCTTCAATGTTGAAATCCAAGTGCATTGAAAGTGTAATCCTTTTTTATGTCCACCTTTCCTTACATTATTATTTGTCTAACCAAGGCATTGACTTTAGACATGAGTTGGGGAATGTTTGTTTCCATCAAAATATCTTTCAACCAATCCAAAAAAAACATCAAACAAGTACTTTCATTTTGCAAATAAACCTTATTTCACAATTAGAATCAACTAAAATTTAGATTTTTCATTAAATCAAATAAACAACCATTCTCTTTTTTACTAGGAGACTAAAATGCATTTTGATTAAAATAAAATTGCATATAGAAGAACAAGACATATCTTGAGGTCAACAATCAAGAATCTAGTTGCTCTATTCAGGAGAAACTTAGCTAGAATGTTAGACAAGGTATCTTCTAGGCAATCCTAATTCCTCAAAATTTTAGAAGTAAAACTAAAAACTTACTATACCCTTTAATACTTTGATTTCCCATTCGGAGAAGCTACCATGTATCTAAAGATCATCATTTATAACCTATTACCTAAAACCTTTCCTATGTTGTCTCCATTAAAATAAGCATCCGTTCCAATGCCCCATAATTCCAAAGGAAAGTGAATTTGGGCAATCATAAAACCCAAAGTTCAAAAAACATTTATATAAGCAATTTTCATGCCAAAATCTAGCCAAGTGACACCAACATTTACATGTTGAATTAGAATATTTCAAATGAAGTAAAAAATATAGTGCAAATTATGAAATGTTTTGTATAAAAAAAAGCATTATGAATTATGCAATATACACAAAACTGAAAGATTCTACATTTATCTATGTATTGCATATTGCATATGGTTTTCATAATGTTTTAAACAATTATGTTGTATATATTGGCTTCAAAACAAATTTGGTATCCATACTTCATTTACATTTCATAAAAAGAACAAAATCCCTGAATCAAATTAGTTGTATCCATTTATAGTTTGGAAACAGGCCACACAAGTTAAATTTTCCATAATAGCATTCAAAGGAATAGGGTTGGAAATCAATTAATTAGAAGAAAATCATAATAGGAGATCAAAAACCAATTTATTCGACCATCAAATCATACATTTTGATACTAAGATAATAAATTTGATAAATCAAAGAGTGGAATTTCATTTAGGTGTGAGCCTAAAAAAATGCAAGTATTCAAAGTGATTACAACTCAATTGACCAAAACCAGTGCAAAAAATTCCTTGGCATAATGCCAATATTTGGATAATTGACGTTACTTCAAAATAAGTATTTTTTTAATGCCTAGATTATTATTTTGTCTTATTGGCTAGGATACTACAATGAAATGAGAACTATTCTACCGAAATTAAAGAAAGATGTTAATAAATGTGTAAATGTTGCAGGACTGACTCAACTTGGGAGAAACTCAAATTATTGAGTCAACTAGAGGCCACATTAAAGCTAAAAACTCATGATAACATGATTACGTCAACAAGGATTGAACAACAAAAGGAATTTATCAACACAAAATTTGAGAATTAGTACTACTAAGTATTACATTTTTCATCTTTGAAGCATTTACAAGCTGGAAATATGTGTTTCATGTAAGCATTTTGGTCGCCTATGGGCTAAATCAAATGGTGGGAAGCACCAAGGTCTAATTATTCCTTTTAACAACACCATTCTACTAAGGTGTGTAACTTACATATCTATGTGAAAAAATATCATTATGTGACACGTAACATTCAAAGATGTTGCCCATAAATTCTCCTTCATTCTCTAACCTTAAACATTTCAAAGGTTTATCACATTTCTTTTCCACCAATACCCTCTATTCTTTGATTTTTTCAAAGACGTGATCTTTATTTTTTGAAGAAATACATACAAGTATACCTAGAAAAATATTTAGTGAAATTCAAGTCAAAATGCACCTTGCACATGGTAGTGATGGATTATTTAGGGAATACAGGGCACTCTAGACAAGTTTCTTTAAATCTTTGTTATGCAATATTTTCTTGTTGCAAACACTACTTAGTGGCAATTCCCAATCACATGCCCTTCGCATACATTATCAAAGAAAACAACTTTAATCAATAATATTTCTTATAGCAACCTACACAATTTGAATGTGTGGGTTTTCACAGTTGTTAATCATGTTGTTGATGCAATTCTTATGGATGTACACTATCTAGATTTTTTTAAGAGCTTTGAACTAAAATGTCGAAAAAACTATATCCCTAACGATAGGTGGAGTGTCCACTCAAAACATCAACCATTTGAAAACTCTACACAATTTATGTCTAGAAAAAATATATCAACAACACAACCTACATAATTACCTAGTTATCAACAAAATAATCCAAACTGCATCATTGTAAATCCATTCATTCAATATGTTTGTACTAATCAACTTAACATCAAAATATTTTATTGTTCACTAATGTATATTATTGAACAAACAATTTGATTAAAAAAAAATATTGCGCCAAGAGGCAGTCTAGAGGGCGCAGGGGTTGTAGTGTATATAAATAAGAGAAAACATTTAGTATTATCGTTTTGTCAATAAACCTTACACCACAACATAAGCTTTAAAAAAATGGCTCAACTAGCGATAGCATCTATGCAATACCAAACTTTAGGTGCCAACTCCATCTCTTCTTAACATTTTCTAAATATGTGGCTTATAAATCAATCACATAAATCTATTGATTGCCGACATGTTTCAAACCAACCAATGTGGTTCATCATCTAATCGTCCTAATGATGAACAACGTTTGTTGGTTTGAAATGCGTTGGCAACCAATACATTTATGTGATGGATCTGGAAGACAAATATTGAAATAATTCTACTCACAAAAGCCTCCATTTAAATCTTCATAAGATTGTTTTATAAGTTCCAAAACTAAATTAAATTTCCAAACATTTTCAATCCTATATAAAATATTTATAATTACATACAACACACATTTAATCACGTTCAACAATACACACATGTTTAAAACTAATTACCAATTATTTAACATGAAGTGTTCTCTTATCAATTTTATACATTTTACACGTCCAAAAACTAATTACAAGTTATTCAACATAAAGTGTCCCCTCATAGATTTCATATATTTCTTATTTCACCCTATAATAAGTACATTTTACATCTCCAAAAAACTAATTACAAGTTATTCAACATAAAGTATTCCCTTATAAATTTTATATATTTGTTATATCACCCTTCGAGATTGATTCAATGGACGAGTTATCACAACCTAAAAGTGTTCCTGGCAGATTTTTATGTTTTTATTAGGTCACTCTTCCACATTGATTCAATGGATGACCATTGGGTTACTTTGAACTATTCATTTGCAATGGAAGTCATATCAAGTTACTGCATTTGTTTTGCAATGAACCGTTAATGACCATGGGATGAACATGGAAGTCATATCAAGTTACTGCATTTGCTTTGCAATGAACTATGAATGACCATGGGATGAACATGAGTTAGGCCGTGACAGTTCATTCCAACTTGATTTATTACACACATGTTTTTGTAACAGATGTTGTAAGATGTATAAAAGCCTACGCAATGTTAAGGTGATTTTTTTTTAAGTTGGAGTATTTTAATTGTTTCCGTTAAGATGGTTGTAGTTATCCCAAACTAATTCTCAAAACCAACCAGTGGGACTATCAATCCTTATAAAATGAAGTGATGTCGAAGAATTTTATGAAAAACATTAACCTTTTTTTTATGGGAAACAATTTTTTTGATAGAATGCTACATTTTGTTCTTCTTTTCGATTCAAATCATCACTTATCATGACAGTGACCATTTTGGGTGAATGCTATGTACGGTAGATTCTCATTTTTTCTGTTATGTTTGTTGAGCCAAGAGGCTCATTCTACATCTCACTATGAGATGTGTAAATATGTGCCTCTCATTCTACAGCCCAGTGTGTGGAGATGTGTAAATATGTTTATCCGTTTGTGCCCTTTTAAAATAAACATTATATTATAAATTGAAAAAATGTTCGCTAAATATATATATATTATTTAATTATATATATATATATATATATATATAATATATATTATATTATATAATATAATAATATATATATATATATATATATATATATGAAGTTGACCCTTTCGGCTCATGTTAGATCCGTAGTTTAAGAGGAGCTATGCTGGTTATGCTTCAATAAGATGTTTCGCATTGGGTCATTGCTAGCCATGAGTGTGGTCTAGATCCTTCATCCTGACTTACGCACTACAATATCAATGATATATGTTTGTATATGTAGTGAGACCTGGTTCTCGAACTACATCATTGGGATTTGATTAGTTATTATGTAGTGATAGATATCTAATTAGATGCTTGGGGAAGTAGCTATCTATGTTTTATTTTAAAGGGTGTCTAGATAAGGAATTTTCTTGCAAGAATTTAATAAGAATTTTTCAAAAAATTTTACTGTGGGAGTGTTTATATTGTTCTTTTATAGCCCAAATGAATTCATATCATAAAGAACTCTTAGAGCACTCTAGAGCACCTAAAATCTTGAAGATTAACAACTATAACTTAAATTTTCAAAAATTTCCACATAATGTTTAATAGTCACACTATAATTCATGTTATTTTCCGAAAAAAAATAAAAATAAAAAAAGTTTATACTACACCATTATGAAGAAATATATCAGTAAACATTGATAGAATGAACAAACATACACACTCATCAAAACAATGCAGAAAAATATTGGAGCATAATTTGCCCTTCAATAGATTTTACAATGCATTTGAGTCAACGAGACAAAGACTACAGCGCAGACTGCGAATAAAATATCAACGACACCAAAAATAAAAATGTTAAGATCAAAGAAAAGACAGAGACTACAGCCCAGACTGCGAATAAAATATCTATGACACCAAAAATAAAAATGTTAAGATCAAAGAAGATTTAATGTCCGTTATTAATCCTCCTTTTGTAACTACATGCAAGTTTATAGCCGTATATGATAAAAATGCAGGTGGAAGAGTTTTAGAACCCTGAGATTGCATAATTATTTAGTGGATAAAAAACACATCCGCACTGTGCCTCCCTTTACATGCTCCATCGAAAAAACCCACTGGATAATTTTTCCATTAATCTTTGAACTTGATTTTCCTATCACCTTTGGTCTTCTTTCTTGGTCTCATCTCATATTATAAAGATATAATCTTATTTATGTCGTTCCGGACCAGAGCTCTTTTTTAATAAAAAATGATTGCATTCCTACTGAGAGGGATTGCATTGCCTATATATATAGTTTTTATGGCCGAAGATATAAATGCATCTAGTGAACAACGATGTTTTGGAACACCTCTTTCAACATAATCACTCTGCCACCCATAGATAACTACATGTCACCCATAGATAACTACATGTGCTTCCATCTTTCCAGTTTCCTCTAAAATCTATCAATAAGCCACTCCCAATCTTGATTTCCATATCCATTTGGTTTAATTTTATATCTTAGGTAATTAGAACCTTCAACGATATGTATAACTGGAACCCAAATAAATCTCTGATTGTTGTTTCTACTTCCTTGTCATTTTCATCATGTACCAACAGAGACTTACCCCATTCACGCATAAACCAGTTGCTGATCCAAACTTGGAAAGGATCCTATGAATATGGCTCCATTCTACCACCGAGGCCTCCCCCAAAAAGTAAATCATTAACAAGCATCATATGGGTTAACCATGGATGCTTGGACATTTTAATCCTTGAGATATAAATCTTCCAGCTAAAACAATCTAGGGGAGAGATGTCTAATGTTGTGCAGGGACCAGTAAATGATATAGTATTGGTCCCACCAAACTACCAGAAATTGACCCTTTTGCAACCAATATTTAAACAAAGATAAATAACATTAAGTATAAATAAGTATTAATTTATGTTCAAAATTTCCCAATATACTGACTAGGCCCACAATTGTCCATAAATAGTATTTTAATACTTAAGAGTGCAAACCATATTGACCCAACTAGAAAACAGATAAAAGCATAAATGCTTCCAAAATGGTCTATTCCAGAGGTACAAAGTAGCAGTGACTTCAACCCCCACTCATCAGAACTGAAGCTTTGTATATCAAATAAATATCCATACCTGCACATAATAAAAGTGAATGTATGTCAACCATAACTGCTGTGTTGTTCAACAACTAAACACCCTATGCTCAATAAATGACACCCAACTCAATAACATTTAAACCCACTTTGTTCAATAAATGACACCCAACCCAATAACTGCAATAAATGACACCCAACTCATTCTATTTCTCATTAAAACAAATCAAAGCACATGGATCAACAAATAACAAATTCTCAACCATTAGATCACATCAAATTAAATCCAGACCACACATTCAAAATGAAGCCATTGCAATCCATGTCCACCAATTAAATTCAAGTGCCAAAAACTACAAAAGAAGTTCAACCACTGTTGAAGTTGCATGTTATGCTTTCAAACTATTTAGCAACCTTGAAGAAAAAACATCACAAAACAGTTGCCAGCATATCCAGGTTAGTTATATCAATTACAAGACATTTTTTTTACAGCTCTATTTTCATTTATCAGAGTTCTTACAGTTTCAGTTCTTACAGATTCGGCTTCACTTTCATGAAAATCAACACAGCCTACAGTTCTATTTCACAATTCACCTTCTTACAGATTCAGTTTCACTTTCATGAAAATCAACACACGACCTACAGTTCTATTTCACAATTCACCTATTTCTATGTTCAGACTTATAAACGTATTGATGTGCCCAACAAGATTTTATTTGCTTGGTGTGCCCAGTAAGAAAATATAGACATCATGCAAAAAAATGTAGGAACATGATGATCAACTCAATTGAAATTTGATGGACTAATTCTGTGAGCTACTATCCAAAGATAGATAGGTTAGAAGACTTGCAAATAACGGATTCCTACCACAATTTAATGCAATGCTTCAGTAACATCGACTCTGTTCAAACGACCTGCTGTTATATCCTATGTCACTATAACTTGCAGTTACATTCTCTGTTCCTAAAACCTAGAGTTACCAAGGTTTAAGTTAGTGAGTGAAATTCATTAACAGGTAGGTTAATACTGAAATCTACTTTAACATGACCTGTGAATAGGAACCAGAAATGAAACCTATGGACCATCCTTTTACAAAAGACTGCAGTTACCACCATCATCTCAGCTCGCAATTCCACTTAAAAGTCTGCCATATGCTAACCCCCAATTAATGGGTCAAAATGTAAGTCTAAAATTTTGTTACAGCCGCCATGAGAACTAATGCCTAAGAGAGATTACTTCAAAATCATAATCAAATTACTACTAATTAGTGAGATCCCATAAATATGTCGATTAGGAAAATAAACTTGAAGTTACCAGGCAAATCCCAGGGCTCATTTCTGTAACCGAAAACCTTGTATGAGGCCAGCAATAAACATCATCAAGACTAATGGTAGCATAAACAAGACATGTAAAATAAATTTAATAAAAAGTTGAATGGAGAAAAGGAAAAGGGGGTTTAGATCATTCTTGAAATATGATCATAAAGTAAACAAAACAATGTAAAAGGAAGAAAATAACATAAACAAATGAACAAGAAGCAGTGGAAGGGCCCTATTGGAAGGTTGTTGTACACAAGGGGAAACCTATCAAAATGAAGGACCACAAAGAAAGCACAACCAGCCTCAAACTATTGCAAATATGGCAAATTGCACCCTCATTACTCCTATTCACTTGATCTAATTTGATATATGAGGTCAATAATTACTCAAAACTTTACAAATTGATAATATGCTTTCTTGATTTAAGAAAAATGCATGGCCTCTCTTATATATGTAGACGAGATGCAAATAAGAGTTGTAGTTGAAATGAATGTTTACATGACTACAAACTTCAACTATAAGTGACATGAAGAAAAAATTTGTTATGGTGGCAAAGTTGTGATCAAGAGTGCTTCAGGGGGTCTCAAGTTGGAGCCTTGTTCAAATTAAATACCATGCTTGATTTGGCCAATGATAACTCCTTAATAGCCAGAGATCCATTTTTGGAGAAGTGCATCCTTACATAAAACAACAAAACAACATTTTAAGTAGTCAAACCGAACAAGAACTCTGTTGGGAAATGCATAACAAAACCAATCAATACAGTCATGGTATTTTAAGTGTAAAGACAAGTTATCAAAACAAAAATC
>APFE031567320.1:5841-30494 GCA_000404065.3 Pinus taeda | reverse complement strand
AGAACCAATAAAAAGTACTTGTATGAAATTCTTTCCATCGGTCACGAACCCTATCAACAATTCTGAGACGTCACAATGTTTCTTGATTCCACACCAACCTTTCTTGCAGAGGGAATTTATCTTTGTCTGTTGCTTCAACCACTGAAATAAAACAAAAGGAAATTCTGCACAGAAAATTTCACGAAGGTTTGAAAATAGATACCAATTCATCCATCTTTCAGTAGAGATTTTAAGACTCCTGTTCTCTAAGCGCGCAAAATTTTAAGATTCCTGTTCTCCAACTGTGCAATTTCTTCCTCAGAAGCCTCTCTTTAATCTTTTTCTTTGATGATTTCTAGCGAAAAGAAAGAGACCGAGTATGCCAACTTCTTTACTCATTTCTTTCTGTCTTCTGTGAGAACAATTTTTTGTACAACCATAATGAGGTGGGAAATAGATTCCTAGGTTTTAGAGAGTCACTTAGGTAGTTAGCTTCTTAAATGAAGGAGGCATTGGATTGAATGGCCTATAACATTTCAACTATCTAACATTCAATTTAATGGTGAAAACTGGTACACAGTGGTAGTTGGGGAATTGTTTTCAAAGGGGAATGCCTTAGCTTAAATGAAAGAGGTATTGGATTGAATGGCCTAAAACATTTCAACAGTCTTACATTTGATTTGATAGTGCAAATGAGTACATTGGGGAAATTGTTTTCAAAGGGGAATGCCTTACTACCTAATTAAAATTGTGGATGCCTTATTGTAGAATAGACACATCTATCCACACAAATATCTATAATTTAATATTAGATGATTTTAATTGTAACTAATAATTAAAAAGTAATATCAACAACCACATATTTAAACTATGTTAAGAATCATTGTAATTTAAGTTGTGAGAAATACTATTTAATTTCATTTTAACAAAAAATTACAATTCAATGTTTTATGATTGAACATAGAAATAGTCTCTTTGGGTGGAGTGGTTGGCACAATGAGATATTATCCCCTCCACATGGTTTCAAATTATGTAGGGTGACATCAATTCTGATAAGGATCAAAGAGTAGGTTCAAATTCACTTAAAAGTTACACTTAGCCTTGAATAAGAATATTGATATCTTGTTAACCTATTAACAATTAATCCATGAAAAGCAAATATGATACAAGTGAGATTTTAAATTTTTTAGTTGACAGGATAATATTCTTCCTCTAAATCACTTAAACTAAACTCCATATATAAAATATAATTTTTTTATAATAAATATACATTTTAAAATGAATAATCACTTAAATACAAATTTAAGTTTATTAATGATGACCATGGTGGTGCTTATCATGAGATCACAATTAATTGATTGAATTTTCAAAAAGGTAAGTGATTACTTAGGTTTCTTTGGAATTTTACTTCTGTATTTGAAAAACATGGAATGAAGTGTTCCAAAACTATTACAATTTTAATGATTTAGTTTTGTGATAAATATTTTGAAATTAATATCTAATTTGCCTATACATAGAGCATTTAAGGGAAATTTAATTTTATCTTCAACACTTTTAATGTGACAAAGATGACAATTTATTTCATCCCATGGTAATTTGGGAATTGTTCAATGCCAAGTTTCACTATGGAGCTTCTGCAAATTTGTGCTTATAGCAATATTGATTCTTTTGTTTATGTATGTCAAAATAGAGAGATTTTTTTGATATTCAAGATTAGGGTAGATTACCTCCATATAGGATCTAAATTTTGTTTTATCTTCTAATTCATTATTGCACCACAATTTCTCCTTAAATGTAGGCCTAATAATATTTTTAATATTATAATTATTTTTTATAGCGATCTCTTAATTTATTCTCAATGATGTAGCCAACTTTTGACATCTTTGTGCTCTCCCTTATTTAAGTCATATGTGGTGTTTCTTGAAGTGTGAAGATATTTTTGGAAGTCTCTTTCTTTCTTTGTTTTTTAACTTGTTCTTGTACATTAGGTACTTGGTCACAATCATGCTCTCAATGAGGGAAATGATTAATTCTATTAGGAGAATATAATAGGTTATAATGCCTTTAATTTTCAAATTATAAGTTATAAAATTCTTTTGGATCTACTCTATTTTTCTTCATAATTTTATAGAGATGTTGCATCCCCAAACTTCATATCCATATAATCTAACAAAAATGAAGAACTTCTCAAACACCAATTTTATTTTTTTTAAATCAAAATATCCATTAAATTATATTTATTTTTTAACAAAACAATTAAATTCCACTCTCTATTCTCATTTTTCTAAAATACTATATTTTAAATTAAACTTGCCATTAAATATCATGTTGAATATTATAAAAACACCTTTTCTAAATTTATTGTATTATAGACCTATTTCCATTTTCTCAAATTCCAAATTAAATAAATATATCCCTATAATAAAAATAAATATATCCCTATAGTATAATATAATATAAAATGAAATCATTATTAAATATATAATGTTGCTTATTAAAATAGGTAATGAAGATTTGTATGCTGTTTGGAACATATAAATCAACCTTGCACTATGAAACCATGATGAATATATAATGGTACATATGAAAAATTGATAATGAGGGATTGTAAGGTTTGATTTTATACATAACAAATATAAGGGTAGTGACAAATTTATAAAATATATATATATTAATTTTTATTAAAATTATTTTAACATTTATGTTAAGTTAACTATTAATATTGATTTACATTTATTTAAAAAAAATATATACAAAAAATATTTTATTTAATTTCATAATTTTAAATCATTATTAACAGATACATATTTTTTGGTTATGTTTGTTTTTTTTTTTTTTAAATTTTAATGATTTAAAATTTTATATCATTCAAAATTGATCTATAACTATTAAGATTGTCCTATTAAAATGCGCATATAAACTTAAAAAATATTGGAATTAAATTAATTCTATTAAATTATACAAACAAAATAAAATTAATAAAATAAAACTTTATTATAAATATCAACAACAAAAACATATTCAATAAAGTAAAACTTTATCTATATTTTTTGAATATCAACCACACTCAATTTAAATATACGTCAAACAACTACCGATTACCACTACAACTACACTGCAAGCTATTTTCAATAAAATAAAGAATACAACTTTATCAATTTTGTAGATAGAAAAACCACTCATTCATCTATAGATCAAACAATTGCCACTATACCACAAGCCATATTCAATAGAATAAAGGTTCATCAAATTTTAAAAATATTAACGCAACTCATTTAAGTATAAATCAAACAATTCTTTATACTTCGTTAATTAATTAATAGGAAATGTTTACATGTCAAAGATGTATAAGATTTTTTTTACTATATTAAAGAATAAAAATGTGAGACAAAGTTAAATTCTATTTTAAATATAAACATGCATCCATAATCCATGTTAGCAAATTTAATAAAATATTGATATAGGAATAGATGTAATTGTAAATAAAATATTGAATATTGAAATTTGTTTATATATATGGTTAAGAGGGAAAATATTAAAAATTACTAAGGAAGAAGGGGATATAAATTATTTGAGATAGATATTAAGAAACTATTAGTTATTATATTAAGGTAAATGTGCGCAGATGGAATTTGTATTTGCAAAGTTTAATATCTAGTAAAATTGTGAGTAATCTATTAAGAATTAATTCTAAAATAGTGAATTTATGGATTTGATTGAGTTGAAATGAATGAATTTTGTGGAAAGACATTGAGTTTATGTATTGATGCTATAAATATATTTGAGTAAGTTGAGAGAAAGATGGTTTACAAATGAGCTAGAAGATTTATGTCATACATTTTATTATAAATATCATTTCTATCTGTATATACACACCCCTTACTCCCTATTTATATCTCGATTAATAGTGAACTTCAAAAGAACCCCATACACTTCACTAAGATGATGAGTAACAATCCCACCTTGGGGACCAACCACATACAACCCAAAATAAGCATTATATATATAACTTGTGTGCTTGGTGAACCCAAGACCAAAATGCCATCCATAGACATGGTTTTTCTTTATATTCAACATATGGCTCAACCCAAGTTTACACAGTTCCTCTAACCCACATCAACAATAAAATTCCTTAACATCAAAACAAAATCCATTGTTATGTTACTAAATCTCTAATAGTCAATGGCATCCATGAGGTACACTAACAATAACATGCCTAACCATAGTCATAAAATTGATCAATCTTGGAACCCAAACCAAATTAGAAATTGAATTTAACAATGATGATTAGTTTTTATTGCATATATATGACCCAAAATTAACTAGAACACATGCATTCTATGACATTAAATAAATCAATGATAAGATAAAAAATCTAGCTATACTTACAATAATACCATGACCACCATAATAATAACTACTTTCTATTGCTCTAAACCACTTTTGTCCTATGGTTTCCCATTGAAATTAAATACCTCATTCGTAAGATATGCCATAAATACATTTATTACCAGAAGCACAAAAAGCACATACATTATAAAATATCAAATGACTTCAATATGGACTGCTTGTTATATATATATTATATATTAATAAATATAATATATATATATATATATATTAATTGTAAAGGAATGATTTCTCCACGAATAAAAAGAGTTTCAATTTATTCCACAAAAAATAGTTTAACATAAAATGAAATAACAATAATTCACATGGCATTAATTCCTTACAATTTCAAGCTTGATTGTATTCCCATTTAATTTCATTGTATGAATTTTGTATGCACACACAATTCCCAATGGAAAATTTCATTGCATGACAACCAAATTTATACCACATGGAGTTGACAATGTTGAAGAACACTAGAAATGGTGGAGATGACAATGTGTAGAGCATCCCCACGACTCTCAATCCAATGGTTAAATTAAACACGATGTAAATAATTTGGTAGAGTGATACAAACCCTCAGTCTGATTAAAAAATATCATCATAAGTACAAACTCAATATTACATTATTCTTCTTTTACTAATAATATCAAGGAATTAATGTGAATGTCGTCTAACATATTCGAAGAAGTCATTATAGCTGAGTCCAATTTAGTCTATGGGAGAATCTACATCTTGATTTAAATAGGTAAGCCTCTTTTTTTTGAAGAAAGATAATTCATAATTTCATGAAAAGAAAATTTAAATAGGTAAACCTCATTTTAAATATGAGATGGGATTATGCTTCAGGTCCTATGTATTACAACACTACCAAGGCTCTAATGGTGACATGGAATTTGCTACGTTTGATAGTGTTGGATTCCTTGGTTTTCTTTTCAAAACAATGAATATTGTTGATCTTGATTCACTTTGGAGCTTTTTTGCATCTTGGTTTTATTTGATCATTGCAACATTTCTTAACCTTTTCCAATCGAGAAAGATACTTACTGTGAGGCAGAAAACCATGAAAAATTCATGCCATTTTTGATACACCCCCTTATCTAAACATAGGTAGTTACTATGCTAGTTTGAGTCTTAATGTGAGGTTAAGGGAGGGGTAAAAATATTCTTCCTTTTTCTCTGAATTTTGTTGATTTTTTTTCTTGGCGTCCTAAATGTATAACACATTGAGACACACATAATGTCCCATGCATATTTTCCATTATGGCTTGTATGTCTAATACTCTAGCATCATATGTCATGTCTATCCATTTGTTTGACAAGTGGACATATCACACACACAACAATGATGCCATATCATGTTTCCTAGGTTCTCATTATTAGTGATTTAGTTGATATCCTCAAAAACAATTTCATTGATTACAAGTTTCATATATCAAGAAGTATAGTTACCCTTTGCAATTATCAATGCTTATAGCTTCCCTCTACATTTGTTTTGTCATGCTAATCAAGGTAATAGAGTTGGCCTAGTCCTCATAGCAATAGACATAGATCTCCATATTGCAGTTGTGGACTTTCAAGTTATAGTAAGAATAATTGAACCGAGGTACAGTGAGAACAATTGAACCTTTAAATTTTCCAAATCATATATATGTTTTTTAGAGAGAGGTAACAAGTAATGTGGTCTTTGAAGACCTTGGAATTTCATAAAAATTACAAATCAAGATTTGAAAAACACACTAGAAAATAATAAATCTGAATCTGTGGAATTCTATATTGAGTAGGTACCTCAAATACACGTGCTAATGAATTTATTCACATAGAATACCTTGCAAGGAATAGAATTTGTTGCTTATAAAAAGAAATGCTATAGAATTTATATTGTAAAGGAAAAACTATCAAGGATCGAATTTTTAATCGTCTCACACTACAAATGTAACAAAAAATTGGAAGGAAAGAGTGTGATTCTTCTTTGTGCCAATTAAGACAACAATCAATTTACAATTTAATATAGCATAGACAAAGGCATGTTAAGTAAAAACTAAATTCAATTCAAATAGAGAAGAATTGGTTCAAGTATCCTTGTTGAGTTGCTTCTAATCAGATTTTATTTAATTTGGAGGACTTGATTAATGAGTGGAGAAAAAAAATCAAACATAAAACAATTATATTATCCATGGACAATGATGGGATGGTCATGGATTCTAAAAGCTGAAGGTGACCCTTTACTCACTCATTTCATGATGAACGAAAATCACTTGAATGGATAATCAAATCCCTTCTTCACCATACTCCGTAAAGAAGTTTATTTCAGTGGATAATAAATAGTTGACTTGTATATACTAAATTTTAGGATAGAAAGTTTGTATTCATAATTAACAATAATAGATATCCCTTAATTTCCTTTTCTTTATCTCATTACAAGGCCATTATTTTTCCGTGAGAATTCGTTTTTTTAGTTTATGTAGCATACAAAGTTACCATGTTAGAAAATTTAAGTAGTCATTAGAGACACAAGTAGTCATTAGAGACACAATTTCCATGAATATCATAAATATTACTTACCTTCAAAAATTACAACCAACAAACATAAAAGTAACATGGAACTAAAAAAAACAATCCAGCAAGTTTCTCTACAATATTAAGCTTACACGGAACCTAACACATAAAATACAAAGTAATTTGAAAAGACATTATATAACTCATATGCACTTATTCAAAGTGCATGCTACCTATGTGCACAAGGGAGCTAGATGAAGACATGAGAATTATATGACAGCTGAGACTAATTAATACCGTACAAAAAATTTTCCCTGTTTGAAGTGAAGAGTCAATGCCCTGTAGCATATTGCATATGGTTTATAGTCAATTTTCCCTCAAGAACGGAAGGAACCTAACCATACTGGATCAGTCAACTATAAATCCTAGATGTCTCAAATCTCTCTTGAAATTGTCTGTCATGGACCAAAACACATTGAAATTTTTAGATATGATTTTTCACTAAGTTATGATAAACTTAGATAGGGGACTCATCCCTTATTCTATTATTGTTCCTACTCTAATTCAAAATCTCACATTGTCACTACGTTCATATAACATGTGTAACACACACTGGAAAAAGGGAGGTGGGTTCATGCTCCTTATTCCCCAAAATCCTCTATACTATTTGCTTGTTTTGCTTGTTTCACATTCCAATGCTAGGATCCAAGGAAATAGTTCAAGAATGTCAATAATACAACCAAAACAAACACACCACGCTATCAAAGACTCCATGCAACTATAAAGTTTTTAGACAAGTGCCTACAATAGAAAAAAGTGACTTTAATATCTAAAGATGACATGTGCTTTGGCCACAAATCCCGAAAAAATACACTCATAGACATATCGTGTATAATCATCCAATTTTGGGACAAGAATTCCTTTTCAAGAGGACCTAAGAATACCCTAAAAACAACTAAAACCCATTTATCAGTTCTATGATTTATACTATTCTATTGACTTCGTTAGAAGGGATTTAAAGGAGGGAATTCTAGTGAAGTATTTCACCTACAAATTATATGGGCCCATTGAATGAAACACAAAAATGGTTGGAAGTTATAGATAAATGAAAATATTAATGGCCTGTCATAGTATCCCCTCAATAGACTAAGCAAGCACAAAGTGATCAATAAACCACATAATATTCAAATGCACCATACTTAAGGCAAGTTTCCATTTTGCGTTCCTATATTATGCACATTTAATAGTATCAAAAAATTTAATTGAGTATACCATCCATTCACTGTGGGATGAACTTGAAAATTACTTAACTCAAATGATGATGGAAAACTAAGAAAGAGACAATAGATCACCTCCCATCTATAAACGAGTTGAAATCAATTTCTTGTGCAATTGTCACCCTGAGCCAGACTCCATGGCATAGAGGGCCGCTCCAAGGACACAACCCAAGTTATGCGTTGCTTGAAGATGGCTACTATGATAACTCTTCCATTCGAAGCACCAATGATGGAAGACCAAATTTTCAGAGCACCCTTAGGAAGGTTATTGAGTAAGTATCTTCCCCTTGGAGATGCACCCTCCAATTAGATAAAAGAAATCCTCCTCCGATTGTTCGAACTCTAGTTTTATGTGGTTATTTCCTTCCATCCTAGTCCACATTTTCTGGACCAATTAAACTTCTTCCATCTATCCCTCAATTCCATATTTTTTATTAATATTTTCTTGCCTCATCTTGCAGGCTAATTAGCTGAATGGCACATAGTCTTTAGCTCCTTACCTACCATCTATCCCAAACATGCTCCCCTCAACCCTAAAATTAATGTCCCCTAGAATCAATTTCCGTTGACTCAACCTAGGTGCATATTTTTATTTAAAATATTTACAATATATACCAAGGTGAAAGTGACTCGGACTATCACAATCCCTCCCCCTTCAGGGAACACTATCCTCAATGTTCAAATACCACATGCAACATAAAAAATATATTTAAAAGACACAACACAATTGATATGGAGCTTTATATATACAAATAATTTAATATTTTACAATAAAATATATAGTGACTCACCCAAACGCTCAGTAACCTTTATTTTATAAAATTATTTGTTTGTTAATGACCCCTTTTTGTCTTTGTTTGATTCAATCCAAATAGGTTTTGTTCCATTTTCTTGGAGTGTTTCCTGCCTCCAATGTCCAATGTTGCTATCCTCACACTCCTTGTTCTTTCAGTGAATAGTACCTGACTCATTTCTTTTGGGCACACTTCCAATGTGCTTCTGATTCCAATCAGCTATGATCATGACAAAAATCCAATTTATTTTATGATCTTCCCTTCTTTTCTTCCTAGTCCCTTGGGTAATCCGGTCACCCCTCTTCCATTCTTCCTCACATCGAAGGGGTCTCAAAACCAAGGAATATCCCCACCTCAAACTATTGTACCAATCATAACATTATTTATGCAATTAGTTGGAACCATTGATGCTAGTGTCCCATAATGGCCTTGCTCCTGAAATATTTGACTTTTGCACACTCTTGTTGTTCCATCTTGTGACCAACTTTGTTCATTTAGATTGAACAGTCCCGTGTCTATTCTTGCACCATAGACACACAGATCCCTTGAGACTCATCATAAGGAAAAATGTAATGAATTTAAATTATATATTACTAGAAGGTTATCCTTGTAGTCAACTTGGAATTTTATGTAATTCCTACAACAAAGCAAGTTAGTGCATAAAACAAACTATCATAAGCGAAAACATATCATCTAGTTAGCTAAAAAATCCAAGTTGTCATAAATCATGCTCTTAATTTAAAAATTCAGAGAATCAATAATGTAATGGTACTTATTTTGATTTTATTTTTTTCTCTTTTCTTGTACACACACTTGTCAAGTGCCTAACCTGGCAAGTACCCAGTCAATAACATGTCCTCCACGACCAAAGTACCAACCCAAAGTGGTTGCTCCAAGGCTCTCAGTACCTTCCAGACTATTTGTGAAGATACCAACTCAACATTTACGTTTCTCCATGGCTCCAGGTATCCTCCAAGACAACTTCCCAAGGACCCACCCCACGATTGTGTTGGATCGGTTTCCAAAGAAACAAGGGAATACAGAGGCTCACCTCCACCCAATGATATATAATAATATATATATAATATATATAATTATATATATATATATATATATATAAGCCCATTCACAACTATGGGTACTCCCAAACTAGGTAGTCACCACCAAACCAAGTAGTCTTCCATCAAAAGAAATATTGGGAATCTAGAGGCTATCCTCCCTCTAGTCACAAATAATACATAGCATGCAGGCTGAGATAGT
The DNA here is from genome assembly GCA_000404065.3 of Pinus taeda. Taxonomy (NCBI): domain Eukaryota; kingdom Viridiplantae; phylum Streptophyta; class Pinopsida; order Pinales; family Pinaceae; genus Pinus; species Pinus taeda. The sequence goes on along the minus strand of APFE031567320.1, from coordinate 20,296 downwards.
CCCATACATGCCTATCCTAAATAAGTTACACAACATAACATACACGTAACACTGTGCCACACACACATAACATAATGCACGTACACATGGAACCATACAAAGTATGCATATACACATGTAAAATACACGCAGATACACACATGACTTAACACATTACACATTGTAACATGGAATCCAAAGACCACACCATCTCTATTTATGTCAACCAGGCCATACTACCTCTTTTGTTGTTCCATGTTTACAATCTTTGGATGGGAAAAATGTGAGGGTCATGTTCTCATAAATCAGTAGGAATTGCCCTTCTTTTTTTTGTCAATAGATTTTGTCCATGAGCGGTCATTTTTCCATTTGCATGGCCCCTGGCAAACGTGTTAGAAAAAATTGGAAATTTTGTATCCATATGCTAAAACATAATCATGTATTCAATACATAAGCACATATGGAATAAAGTTAAGGTTAAGAGAACTCTATTTTATTTTTCATAATTTCCATGGAATCAACCAATCGACTTCGCTGTCACATTGATGTCATGTGACAAATTTTCCGACCACTTATATTTTCATTGTACTTGTTATCCTATTCATACTCAATGTGTAATTCATGCCTTGCCCCTTTTATTGAGAATTAGTGGCTTCCCTCCCACCTCAACCAACTTGTTTCAAGACCCCGAAGTATGTAATTAACGATAATTTTATAAAAATGAATGGGAAATGCAAGAGGCAGCAATAAAAGAAACATCATAAAAGGAAAATAAAATCTATAACCACAATCATAAAATAACTACAATCAAAACAACTTGGTGCATATTGAAAAATCATTAAATAAGTAGTCACAAGCTTAAAGTTTAAAGGCATAGCATAGCAATATTAACAAGTAGTACTAAAATTTACTCCATGTCCTGAGTCCAACACTCATGGTATTACCAACCATCAACCATGCTTATATAGCAAAATTAGTTTCCCTTTATTTTCAGCCTATGGGGATAGTCTCGTTTTAGGTGCTCTTCCCCACAAGACCAATACATTTTTTTTCCTTCTTAGTCTCATGAGGTCTTTTTCTGCCATCATCATTTCCCTTCTCTAAGGGTTGAACCTCGCATGTCAATTCTTGCAGTTTTTGGTTCCAATCTATCAATTCTTTTTATTTACTAACAAGCTTCTTTATCTCTTCCTTGCAGATCCTGAGCTCAGTTTCCAATTCCCCGAGCTAAACCTTCAAGCCTTCTATTCCTCCCATGTTTCGCCACACACATACAATTGTTAGTTCATTAATGAAGAATAGAAACACAAATATACATACCAATGTTCATATTTTCTAGGTGGACTCAACATGTTACTTTGGTACCTAAAACCTCATTACTATGCATCACATTCTTAAATTTACACATTGATAAGGAGGAGAATGCATTCAAATCTCGCAAGCCATTCCAAGTTAGTATACACTCAAAGATTTATATTGCAAAATTTACCAACAAAATCCAACTTCTGCCTCTCTAAAACTAAAAGTTTTATCTATTTTGCATGATTGGTTCAAGCTATAGTTAGTAACACACCTCCTTATCTAACCTGATAAACGATGGTGGTTACAAAGCTAACTTTAATCTAATCATGTAGTTATGTGGTTGGGGTAAAAATCCCTCTTTTTTTTTGAAATTATATTTTGAGATTTTCATAATGCAATTTTCGTTGGTTAATAGAGCAACTCCAACTTGGATCCACATAGAATTAAACTTCACTACTGAGGCTTCCTTCTATAGGGCATGATACAACAGTGCAAATTCAAAAATTTTGCATAGGAAATTGAGAACCATAGAGTTTGACATCACATTTTTCAAATAAACTATGATGATAACTTTTGGCTTCATTTGGACAATATACCAAATGGTATTCAATTGAAAATTAAGGCTATATCACATGGATAGATACTAACCACTAATTTCTATAGTGCATTATCTTTTGTGATAGCAACAACAAAAGGCATGTCTCCAAAACAAATAATATGAAATAAATTCAAATAAAAACAACAAGAAAGCAAAACCATCTTGAGGTGTGACAAACCATGAACTAATGTAGAAATAAAAATCTAAATGCACATTGATGTTCATAAACAATTCCTGTTGATGCTCAAGGTAACGATTAAATGGGACAATCACAAATTTTACCAAAATATTACTAGATATTTAATATGAAAGGCTACTAACTTGTTATTCACCTTGAAAGGCGTGACATTACCATAGAAAATTTTAGGGGAAAATTTTCATGCTTGGGAGAAATTAGGGGGTTTTAAATTTTTATTGGGTGAATTTTTTGTATCATAGTATATTATTAGATATCGCCCCAAATTCAATTGATAAAAAATTAGGTATGTAGGTTAGCCCACATTATTTTAAGGGAGATGGGAAAAAAATAAATTTGGCCCTTGAAATTAGGAGTTACAACCTTCCATTGCCCTCAATTTTCAAGAATAAGTATTTATGATATCTATTTCTCCCAATCCAATTGGTGTAAAATAAGTTTCTTCGTTCATTCACCCCTATTTCATGGTATTGGAATTAGTTTGGAGAACATGGCCCCTATTTTTTAGACCAAATGGTCACAAAAGAATAATTCATTTATATTTAAAAGTTTAGAGTTGTATTACCATGTCTATTTAAAGATTTAATAATGTTCTTTCCATCTTCAAAGTTTGCATCTATTTATTCACAGTCATATCTAATGCATGAGTGTTGTTCGCAAAGTTGTGAAATTTGAATTAAGAAGTCAAGACTCAAAACACAACGGCACAAGGTTGTTTGCAAAGTCGTGGAATCTGAATTAAAATGTCAAAACTCAACACACAATAGTACATGTAACTCTGTGTATTTTTTCTACATTCTAATTCCTCTTGCATGCTCTCCCTTTTTTCCTCTTATTTTTTTTTTCATTTTTGGGAACCATAACAATTTTTGTTTGGAAAAGTACTAGGTTTTGGTAATAAAATAAGTATGGTTGATTATATCTACCCATTACAGATTAAAATCCATGATGTATAAAAAAAAATTGGCTTCTTATCATCAAATGCATGTAATGAGTAGTGATTATTTGGTCCAGTGGCTTTGATATCTTTTTCCATTCACCACAATTCAACAAAGAGGGTAGATAAGAATAGATTGAATGGATGACCTACTTAGTTGTAATGTTTAGGAGATCCAAAAAATTCAAAGCCATTCAATAGTCAACTAAAGAAACAATGAGAGAAGAGAAAAATCTTAATCGAAAAGAAACAAAGAGGAAGAAAAATTAGATAAAAAGGATAGATGGAGAAGAACTTGTATTTATAAAGAAAAAGAGACAAAAATATGTACCTTGCTCTGGGATGTACACACAAATCCAAGTTTATTAGAAACTTTTACATGATAACTAGGTCAAAATAAAACTAACTATACTATCATGTTATAATACTAATTTAGGTGAATAACTTACTCAAAGGAGTGAAGTCCATTTGTGTTGTAGCAACATTCACCGGAACTAAAGAAATTACCACTATTGTACAATTTCACCATATTGTACCCTGTATGATTACCATATAATTCAATGAATAAGGTGTAGAAATTTTGAATAATTTAACACATATTCAATAGAGATTATCCTGATCATGTACTATTGCGGAAAACATACACAATACATAAGCTCCTCTACGTTGATCATCATTATAGCAGCATGAAAACTTGTTGATGCTAATAGTTATGTTAATTACTTAGTAGATATATCCCGGGGAAAGCATCTCGCTAAAAACCCCAACTATCTGTATATTAATGATTGAGTCATGTAACATTACACAGCATAATACTTCTCACAAGTATCTCCACTTCTGTTACACACAATAAAGGTCAGATCTGAATCAATCACTGGCTCAAATCTCCTTCACTGCTTGCTTGCCTCCGTTGCTCAATACCTGCTCAAGAACTGATGATAATTCCAAGGCAACCATGTATTTACTTGGCAAAATCACGTGAGCACAAGCTACAATGTGGGAAAACTCATTGGCATACTCAATCCTTTGATTGTGCAAGATCTGATGCATAACTATAGTCACAACTGATAGCAATATGATTCTCTAACACCTGTCCCTGCTGAACATGCACTAAATACAATTAGTTAAAAGATGAATCAAAAAATTGTAGATAATATAACTGTGACTAAATATAACTAATTAACCCAAATCATCTCTACTCTATTCGCCTTACTAAATACAACCATGAAACAAGCAAAACTGAACACAAATACATAAATACAACTCCAACCAATAAACAAAACTTTAGTTCTAAGAACTCCTGCATACAAATATTAGTAATCACATAGTAAATATATTTGGTTAGTAACAAATCAGTAACTCATACTAAAATACTCCAAAAGAAACAAAGTTTATACTAAATATATTTAGATATATATTTGAATCTTCTATACTAAACTGAGTCATCCTATGGCATACTCGCATATTAAAATTAGAAGTCCATCTATTTTTTCCAACTTGATCAATCATCCATAAACAACAACCTGCAATCCATAGACATGATCCATATGTCTAAAAATAGACATAGTCTAAAAACATTCATTCTTGTATAGCTATATATTATAACTAAATATATAATTAATATATACATATATTGGTAGTCAACTCTCAACTAATAAACCACAGTTTTATCTCATGAAAACTTGTTGAGCTAATAGTTATGTTACATTCTTTAGTAAACTATTTTTTTGTTATAAAATGGGTAATTATAGTAATAAATTTTTACTAAATATATTTAGATTTAGATTTGTATCTTCTCATACTTTATTTTTCTTACTACATTCAAATCTTGAAACTTTCATTTGCTTTATATATATACATAAGTACAACTCTCAACTAATAAACACAATTTTATATCATGAAAACTTGTGGATACTAATAGTTATGTTAGTTAGTAAATATATTTGGACTAATAAATATATTTGGTTAATAACAAATGATTAATTCGTTAGTAAAATATTTGGTTAGAAATATTTTTTTTACTAAATATATTTAGATTTATATTTGTATCTTCTCATACTAAATTGATTTTTCTTACGGCATACTCATATTAAAATTTTGAAACATTCATTTTTCTTTATTTATATATATATATTCTCTCCAATTAAAAAAAATATTATAAATATATTATGAAATTTGTTGATGTAATAGTTATGTTAATTGGTTAGTAAAATAAATTAGAATTAATAAATATATTTCATTAGTAATAAATGATTAATGAATTAGTAAATATATTTGGTTAGCAATATTTTTTTACTATATATATTTAGCTTTAGATTTGTATTTTCTCATACTTAATTTATTTTTCTCACTACACACACTAAGATTCAAATCTTGAAACATTCATTTATTTTATTTGTTTACATAAGTCCAACTCTCAACTAATACACACAATTTTATATTATGAAAACATCTCCATGCTAATATTTTATATTATGAAAACTTCTCCATGCTAATAGTTATGTTAATTGGTTAGTAAATATATTTAGATTACTAATTATATTTGGTTAGTAATAAATGATTAATTGGTTAGTAATAATTTTTTTAGTAAATATATTTAGATTTAGATTTGTAACTTCTCACATTTAATTTATTTTTCTTACTGCATACACTCATATTCAAATCTTGGAATATTCATTTGTTTTGTATATATACATAAGTGTAACTCTTGACTAATAAACACACTTTATATTATGAAAATTTGCCAATGATAATAATTATGTTAATTAGTTAGTAATAGATTTTTAACTAAATATATTTTGATTTGGATTTGTAGCTTCTCATACTTAATTTATTTTTTACTTTTCTTACTATATATGCTCAGATTCAAATCTTGAAACATTCATTTGCTTGATATATATACATAAGTGCAACTGTCGACTAATAAACACAATTTTATATCATGAAAACTTATAGATGCTAATAGTTATGTTAATTGGTTAGTAAATATATTTAGATTAGTAAATATATTTGGTTAATTTTACTAAATATATTTAGATTTAGATTTGTATCTTCTCATACTTCATTTATTTTTCTTACTACATATGCTCATATTCAAATATTAAAACATTCATTTGCTTTTTATATATACATAAGCCCAACTCTCGACTAATAAACACACTTTTATATTACGAAAACTTGAGAATGCTAATAGTTAAGTTAATTGGTTAGTAAATATGTTTAGATTAGTAAATAATTTTTTCATTTGGTTAGTAATAAATGTTTAATTGGTTAGTAATAATTTTTTTACTAAATATATTTAGATTTAGATTTGTATCTTCTTATACTAAATTTATTTTTCTTACTACATATTTTCACGTTCAAATATTGAAACATTCATTTGCGTTATATATATACATATATACATAAGTCAAACTCTTGACTAACAAACACAATTTTATATTATGAAAACTTGTTGATGTTAATAGTTATGTTAATTGGTTAGTAAACATTTTTTGTTAGTAATAAATAGTTAACTAGTTAGTAAGTATATTTCGTTAGTAATAAATATTTTATTAAATATTTTTAGATTTAGACTTCCCATGCTTTATTTTTCTTACTACACATGCTCATATTCAAATCTTGAAATATTCATTTGCTTGATATATATACATAAGTACAACTGTGGACTAATAAACAAAATTTTATATCATGAAAACTTATAGATGCTAATAGTTATGTTAATTGGTTAGTAAATATATTTATATTAATAAATATATTTGGTTAGTAACAAATGACTAATTTGTTAGTAAATATAATTGATTAGAAATAATTTTTTTACTAAATATATATCTAAATTTTATGTGTACGTGCTCAGCCTTAATGTTTTTTTCTTACTTCCGCAAAATTTCCATCATTCATTTTCGTAAACAAATTCATTTTATATATATACATATGTTCAACTTCTGGAACCAATAAACACAATTATATTGTGACAAAATTTCGAAGTGCTATTAATTATGGTAATTTGGTTAGTAAGAGTGACTTTAATATAGTTAATGAAATAGATGTCAGTGTAGTGAATATAATAATTGTAAATTATTTAGTATAAATATATTTTGGGTTAGTAATAGATTATGTTACTGAATAGATTTAGATGGGTAGATTTATAAGTTTTTCATCACGTGCAATACATCTTCCCCATATTCAAAATCTTGAAACGTTCCTTATATATATAATAAAATAGAGATATAAATAATATAAGCCAGTCTCTACTAAAAAAACAGACAAATTTATATTATAATAAATGATTAATTGGTTAGTAATAATTTTTTTTATAATATATTGTAAATTTAGATTTGTAGCTTCTTAATACCTAACTTATTTTTCTTTGCAGGTACACTTATATCAAAGTTGAAGATATTGCATTTTTCTTTATATAGATAAATAAGTCCAACTCTGGACTAACAAACACAATTTTCTATTATGAAAACTTGTTGATGCTAATAATTATGTTAATTAGTTAGTAATATTCTTTTTACTAAATATATTTATATTTAGATTTGTAGTTTCTCATACTTTTTTCTTTTACTTATTATATACGCTCATATTCAAATCTTGAAATATTCATTTTCTTTATATATATACATAAGTCCAACTCTTGACTAATATACAAACATTTAAACTATGAAAACTTGGTGATGCTAATAATTAAGTTAATTGGTTAGTAAATGTATTTAGACTAATAAATGTATTTGATTAATTTTACTAAATATATTTAGATTAAGATTTGTATCTTCTCAATGTATTTTTCTTACTACATATGCTCAGATCCAAATATCGAAACATTCATTTTCTTTTTGTATATACATAAGTCCAACTCTCGACTAATAAACACAATTTTATTTTATGAAAACTTGATGATGCTAATAGTTATGTTAATTGGTTAGTAATTATATTTTCCATTTGGTTAGTAATAAATTTTATTTGGTTAAAATATTTTTTTTACTCAATATATTTAGATTTAGATTTGTATATTTTCATACTAAATTTATTTTTCTGACTCCAGATTCAAATATTGAAACATTCATTTTCATTTTATATATACATAAGTCAAACTCTCTACTAATAAACACAATTTTATATTATGAAAACTTGTTGATGCTAATAGTTATATTAATTGTTTAGTAAATAATTTTTGTTAATAATAGATGGTTAATTGGTTAGTAAATATATTTGGTTAGTAATAAATCTTTTACCAAATATTTTATTTAGATTTGTATATTCTCATACTTCATTTTTCTTACTAGGTAGGCTCATATTCAAATATTGAAATAGTCATTTGTTTTATTTATATACATAAGTTTAATACTCTACTAGTAAGTACAGTTTTATGAAAACTTTTCCATGCTATAGTCATGTTAATTGGTTAATAGATATGTTTAAATTAGTAAATATATTTGGTTAGTAATAAATGGTTAATTGATTAGTAATAATTTTTTTAGTAAATATATTTAGATTTAGAATTGTATCTTCTCATACCTAATTTATTTTTTCTTACTACATATGCTCATATTCAAATCTTGGAATATTCATTTTCTTTATATATATGCACAAGTCCAACTCTTGACTAATAAATACAATTTTCTATTATGAAATCTTGGTGATGCTAATATTTATGTTAATTAGTTAGTAATATATTTTTACTAAATATATTTAGATTTAGATTTGTAATTTCTCATACTTAATTTATATTTTATTTTTCTTACTATATATACTCATATTCAAATTTTGAAACATTCATTTGCTTTATATATATGCAAAAGTCCAACTCTCTACTAATAAACACACTTTTAAATTAAGAAAACTTGGTGATGCTTATAATTATGTTAATTGGTTAGTAAATTGTTTAGATTAATAAATATATTTGGTTAATTTTATTAAATATATTTAGATTTAGATTTGTATCTTCTTATACTTAATTTATTTTTCTTACTACATATGCTCAGATTCAAATATTGAAACATTCATTTGCATTTTATATATACATAGGTCCAACTCTCCACTAAACACAGTTTTATATTAAGAAAACTTGATGATGCTAATAGTTATGTTACTTGGTTAGTAAATATATTTAGATTAGTAAATAGATTTTCCATTTGGCTAGTAATAAATATTTAATTGGTTAGTAATAATTTTTTACTAAATATATTTAGATTTATATTTGTATCTTCTCATACTAAATTTATTTTTCTTACGACATACTTTCAGATTCAAATATTGAAACATTCATTTGCATTATATATATATACATAAGTCCAACTCTCGACTAATAAACACATTTTATATTATGAAAACTCACGGATGGCAATAGCTATGTAAATTGGTTAGTAAATATATTTAGTTTAGTAAATACATTTTCCATTTGGTTAGTAATAAATGGTTAATTGGTTAGTAAATATATTTGGTTAGTAACAAATTTTTTACTAAATATTTTTATATTTACCTTTGTATATTCCCATACTTAATTTAGATTTAGATTTCTTTAGTTTACCATCACATACCTTTGGGATGCCATTCTAGCTAGTTTCCCTTTAGGATGTGATAAGAATTTTGTTGTAAAACATGATAAAAATATGAAAAAAGATTTGCATATTGTATAATAAGAACCTAGAGCAACATTACCCATGGTGCTTCTTTTCCCAAACATGGAAAATAGTATTTTAATTATAGGTTTAATAATTTCTTTTTTATTATTACATTAATATTTTTTATATATTATCAAAGAATCACCAATAACTTACAATGTTTTCTAATTTCATAGAAAATTAGCCAAGAATTTGCAATACTTTATATCTTAGTTAACATTAGCCAAGATTTAACAAAATTTTATAATTTAGGGATAGATTCGCCAAAAAAATATATATGTATATTATATTATTGAAAAAAATAACCTATACATTTTTCTATATGCCATGGAGATTCACCCATTTATTATATATATAAATTTGGGGGGTTTCTTAAATTTTTCCCTACACATTTCATACCCAGTGATAGTCATAAGTTCAAATGGCTAAAATCATCACATGCATCAACTTATTATAGATCCCAGTACCATCTGTAGTTCTAACTTCTATCATATCATTTCAAAGGTTAGCTAATTGATGTCCATTGTGTTTAGTTATATTATTTATTAGCAATATTAATAATAATGTTCTATACTTACATCCACACTAAAACTAAAGCACGATCTTTAACTTAGGTATTAATACCATTCCTTGACTCATCCACTATTGTCTATTCGAGTGGGATTCTCTTATATGTTGAAGACTCACATAAAATCCCAACACTTGGTATCTAAGGTGTATCTTCTTACAAGTTCACTACCTTCACACATTTAACCCTTATTCATGCATATTTTCCTTTGCAAGTCTACATCTTGGAAATCTCTTTGATGACTCCTAATTTTTACCCCAATAAGAAGAAACCCTTAAGTTATAAGTTCATCCACATAAAGAGACCCTTCGAAGGTTTTGGGTATGTGATTATAAGATATATTGTTTCTTTTGGGGTTAGCCCATGAATCTCTTCTCTTCGCCCTAATTCTTACTCTATAAAACCTTGTGGGGAGACACTAACCGAGTCCATTGATGGTTCAAGTTTGATAAAAAGAAAAAAGTTACTCAAAACATTGGCATTCGTATTTGTTCTCTCTCAACACATACACAAGTTTGGCTCTTAGCATAGGTTCAATAACAATTGTATAAACAATTGTTGGCTTATTGGTTACCATGTCATTACCAAGGGCTTAATATTTTGGAATTATAGGTGTTGATGCACTGTTACTTCCTAGTAATTTCATACATGCTATTACATTTGAATGAGAATTGTCTTTTCTAAGTGAAAACTTCATTTTTATTTAAAATGGGATGTGTAGATTATTGGTTTCATTTTCAGCCTATATTATTTTGTACTTGGTGCACATAGTGGTTTGAAATCTCAAATTATCTTTAACCCAAATATGGTATCCATTACAACTATAAAATCATAAATTGATTTCCATTTTTTCCGAGTGACATTGCATAGGTCATATGTATGTTACCAACTTAGATTTGTCTTTTCTTTCACATGATTGAGAGATACATTTTTTTAAGCATGTTTGAGTGCCGAGGTCATATCATTGTTGCACTTGTGGTAGTAATTCACCTTTTAGGGGCATCTTCTTAAGAATCTGAGCAATCTTGTCCGTGGTTCCTTGGACATAGGGAAGATGGACACCTAGGAGATGCTCTTTAGGTTCTTTTTTAATTAATGAATTCTTGGAGGCTTTAAGGAAAGCCTTTTGACCAAGGAGTTTACTATATCTATTCTCCATAAAGAAATTAAGGAGATGGGATTTCTCTTGATCGAAGCTTTTCTTATCAAAAATCCTAAGGGCACGAGTAGCGAGGGTGTTAAGAACACCCAATTTTGGAGCAGGGAAATGATGGGAATTGGCATGAAGATACTGCTCAATATGAATTTTCTTCCAAAACACTAAGTGGGAGAGGGAACCATCATTATTCTTAGAGATAAGAATGTCAAGGAAGGGGAGGCAACCATTAACTTCTTTTTCCATGATGAACTTAATGGTAGAGGATTGACAGTCGAGGTGATTGAAGAAGAGATCCAACTCCTCTTGGCCATGGGACGAGATGACATTAGTGTCATCTACATACCTTTTCCATAGCTTGGGTAGGAGACGGGTCGAGGCTAAATCTTTGGATTTGAAATATTCCATAAAAATATTAGCAAAACTAGGGGATAGGGGTGAGCCCATGGTAACACCACAAGTTTGTTCAAAGAAATCACCATTGAAACAAAAAAATGTGGAAGTAAGACAGATCTCAACTAGCTGAGTGGTCTCAAGATTTGTTAGGCAATAGATCACTTCCAAGGCCTCCTTTATAGGGATACAAGTGTAAAGGGAGACCACATCAAAGCTGACGAGAATGTCCTCAGGGTCAAGCTTTATGTCCTTAAGCTCTTTAAAGAAGGATGCAAAGTATTTTACGAAGGACTCTGTATGGCCAACTAAGGGCTTATGTTTAAGGGCAAGGAACTTAGCTAGAAGGTAGGCCGTACCACCAATGATGTTGACAATAGGCCTGAGGGGAGCCCCTTATTTGTGAATCTTTGGCAACCCATAGATCCTAGGAGTAATGAGACTGCTCTCAATGAGTTTATGGCATAGGGAACTCATAGAGCTATTGGACTTGATGGCAAGAGCCACAGCCCTAGAAATTTTCTTTAGAGAGTTCTTGGGCAGCTTTTTATAACTGCCACTATTGTAGAGATGATCTAACATCTTCTTGTGGTAATCATCCTTGTTAAGGATGACAACAACACCTCCTTTTTCAGCCTTCATAACCACGATATCTTTGTTTTCGTTTAAGGATTTTAGGGCGATGAATTCCTCATTACTAAGGTTCTTCTAAGAAGGCTTAGCCTTCCTAAGGACGATAGCACAATCCTACCTAATAGTGTCCTCAATATTATCAGGAAGATCTCTAATCCCGTATTCCATGTCGCAAATAATGTCACCCACCAGGATTTTTCTAGGGGCAAGGGCAAAGTTTAAACCTTTGCCTAAAAGTTTAAAAATAGAAGGAGGAAAGGAGAAACTAGATAAGTTGATAACTTTATTATTCTGGGAGGGAGGGGGAAGATTATTATCGAGAGATACATTATTAATGTTATTGTTAATAGATTCTTTATTATTATTATTATTATTATTATTACTATTATTATTACTATTATTATTACTACGTGAAACATTATTATAAAAATTATGCATAATACGCGAGGAGAAATGAACAAAACAACGATGGAGAGGTAAGTCCTTACCATCTCTTATGCTGGCAGCATCAATGTTGTGGGCGGTGGAATGATTTGGTGACATTGAGAACTTAATGCCATGCTGAGCAGGTGAACCTGAGGGAGAGAAGAGGCCGCTCGATACCCAAGGATTGCCAAGGAAGACTGAGCATGTAACACAGTCTTTGAGCCTTGCTGCATCTGCAAAATGAACAACTGAAAGGAGCTGCTCAGATGAGCTAGAGCGCTGGCTAATAGGTTGATGAGGAGAAATCAAGGGAGATGCCAGGTAGGAACCGCTCAGATCAGGAGCTGAAACAATGCAGGTTTCGGGCAGACTTGCTGCAAACACCGATGGCAACTTACCTTTGCGAAACGAAGGAGAGCCTAATTTATTTCTTGGATCAGGCTTCCAGGAAGGGAGTGCCGGATCAGAGGAGCGTTTTTCACTATGAACCCCTATACAGGTCATAGCGGAATGATCCAAAGCTACAAAGGTACTGTCTCCTTTAAGGCGAGAACCAGAAATCGATGAAGAACTGGCTTCCATATGCGATCTCACCGAGATCCTTTGAACTGCTAGTAGGGGTGAGGAGTTAGAACCAACTGCAGGAACGGAAGATAACCACAAATAGAGGGCCGACTTTTGATTAGTAGAAATGTGGCTAAGCGAGAAACTATCCACTGATCCGAACCTCGTAGATTTTTGAGGCAATTTCTGAAACTTCGAAGCTTGCTTTTGTCCCTTGGTATCCTCCAAACGCATGGATTTTAATGCAGAGCATGCATTTATTCTAGCCCATAGGGAGGCAAAGATCAAGTTTGAAAGCTCTAAGTGCAAACTTAGAAGATTAAGAGAGAGCCGACTCAAGTCTCTCATGACCCTATTAATTTCCGATCTCAATAGTGCTAAACTAGCTTTTAGGAACACCCCATCATTAGAAGGAGTGTGGAGGCGATGATTGATCTGAGCGAAGACCGGGATGATGGCGGAATCTTTGCATCTTTTTAGAAAAGCTAGATTTGGCTTCAACTTCCATACCTGCAAGTGTGCCCGTTCAAAATGAAGAAATTTAGATACAATGGCTTTTTCATGCACGGAATCAATTGTTGAATTGAGGCTTCTGTAATCCATAACATTTTTAAGAAGAGTTTCAGTGTCAATCACATGTAGAAAACCTTTGTCGATGCGTTTCGAACCAACTAGTGTGGTTCATCGTAAGCACAAGTGCTAGGTGCGACTATTAACGACTATATAAAAATGGCTAGATTATATAATAATATTATAATTTTAATTATGTGTTAAAATATACAATTAATAGTCAAAGTAAACGAGAGTGCGAGAGAGAGAGCGAGAGTAATTTATATATTATAATATAATTATATATATTTTTCTATTTCGTTTATTTATACTTATTTGGTTATAAATTAATTATATTAATTTCTCTAATTTCTTTAATCATTTAAATCTAAAAGGGATAAGATATAGTCAATCTAGGTCAAGTAAAGGGGTTTCTATATTATTTTATTAATAAATTTTATTTGGTTATTAAATTAATTAATTTAATTCTTTTTAATTTATTTAATCATTTAAATCCAATAGGGAAAA
>APFE031567318.1:0-13103 GCA_000404065.3 Pinus taeda | reverse complement strand
GTATTTTGGAATGGTCTCGCCTTTCTTCATTTTGATTTTTTGAAGTTTATCCTTCAGTGCCAACTTCCTTTGATCATTGATATTCTGATACAGGTCATTCAATGTTTTCCACATAGCATGAGGAGTTTCTTTCCCACAGAGGCTCGAGACAATGTGGTCTCAAATCCCTCAAGGATTACCCGCCTTGTCTTCGCCACACACTTCTTCCATTCATCCAAGTTTTGTGCATCAGTGGTCATTGGCTTAGGAATTTCCTCTTCAACAAATTCCTTCAATCCATTGTCCTCCAGCACAGCCTCCATCATGTATCTCCAGGATATAAAATTTGAGTTGCCTTCCAAGGCATACTCGAGCCTTAACCCATAGAACTCCATCTGTCAATCCTAAAGTATGTATTGCAAATTTGACTTTCACCTATAACCAAAAAACTCAAAACTTTGAAATCTCCTCTAGTATACTGTTCTCAGCTCTGATACCATGTATATTTTCTTGTAGATTCACAAGCTCTTGCAATTTACTAAAGCAAGAGACACGAATCTACTTCTACTCTTTACAATGAGAGCACATAAAGATCGAGAAAAGAATTAATCAATAGAGGAAGCGAATCAAATACACATAACAAAATAAATATCTAGGGAAAGCCACAACTCAAAACTCCACTATTTGTATTTCATATATTGGAAAATCAAGATGAGATTACAATTCTTGTTCACACAAGAACAATCCCAACACTCAGTAAAATCAATCTCCAACCCACAAGAAAGCACTATGCAACACTTAGCCAATTCACCAGCTCTCCAAGTCCCTATTTCCTTGCGCAAATCCTATGACTGATTAACCCATATTAAGAGGAAGTCAATGCACTCAAAACTGCACAATCCTTTGAAGGATTAGTTCCTAATTACATGCACTATCATTGCAACTCAGAAAAATCTAAAACAAATAGTACATTGTCCCTGCACTCTAGTCTCAACTAGGTCTTTCTTGGAATCGACATGCATGAGTTTTTGATGAGGGAATATTCAGTTAACTAGACTGGCACTAATTTAGTTCACTAATGCATCAACTACTATTAACTCACTATTCATTCCTCAAACAGTTTGAAACTAATTTAACTGGGCTTAACTAAATAAACTGAGTTAACTATTTACCACTCAGACTTAACTCATCCTGGACCCCTATAATATAAGGAGAACATATACATGACTTCAGAAAGACTTCCAACTCTAAATTCCTAAGCTAATTAAGTTTAATAAACTTAATTAACTATTTACAAGTTGTTATGCGAATAGAATTCGATTTTAATTCACAGTGTAATTCAAGGAAAAATTAAAATGGAAATTCTTGTTGTCATTTTGAACAGGTAGTGGTGAAAGTAGTGGAGCTAGTGATTGCACCCAAATAAATTATAATAAAATGATCCAAACTACCTTATGTTCTTCAATAGTCAAATCCCCTTACTTGCAATGGTTGGAATAAAATTATCTAGCTTAGCCCCATCTCATTCACCTTTTTTAAACTAAAATTGTATTAATGTCATTGGTTATAAATTAGTAAAATGATTTAACCCACCACATGTTGATAAATATTTTAAAGTCAAATCTTATTAATTGCACTCGTTTGAATAAAATGATGTAATCTAGCCCAAGCAATTCAATTTTTTAAAGTGAGATCTTATTCATATTATTAGTTTTAAAGGGTTTCATAAAGAAAATCTAACCATATTAAAAGTTTGTATGGATCAAACCAAATAATAATCTTGATAATTTCATAATTATTTTAAATCAAAATTTCTCCCATCACAAAAAACTCTTATCCCAAAAAAAAAATCAAAATATTAATCAATAAAACCATAAACCCATTTCCTTCCATTTTTGAAAAATGGAATCCTATGAATGCCATTAGTATTAGAGAATGGTGTGCCCAAGCTCAAAGTGTTATTATGAACTAAAATCCCCCTATCACGAATAGTCTTAAACACCTACAAATCATTATAGGTGAGATTGGTAGATGTAATGTAAGAAGGTTTGTCAATATATTTAAGTGTCAGCAAAGATATATATATGTGTGTAGGGTTGATATGTTTTAATTAATAGTCAAATTAAAACATATATAAATATAATATATAAAATATAAATTTTAGCTGAGAGGTCATATTAATTTTTAAAAAGAAAATTTAACAAAAGAAAATTAATAAATTGGATAAATACAAATTACAAAACGATGTCCTCTAACAAAGCCATGGGGAAAAACTAATATATTAAATAAATAGAAAGTATACAATCAAATCCAACTAATAAAAATGAATGATTCAATAAGCTATAGACCCAAGTGACATTTATATATAATATTTAATTTAATAAAAATTCAAAATCACATTTTAATAACATTTTAAAAGCCAATTATGATTAATAAAAAAAATATAATATTAATGTAGGGTAGTTAAATTTGATCATCAAAATTTAACATAATAATTAATTTATTATACAATTTATCTGTGGGTCCAAAAAAATAATTAATATAAAATATATCTATATATATTAATGATATAATAATTTCAAATACGTGTAGATGAAAGACCCATTAAACACATTAGCAATAGTTATAGTAAATAATTATATGAAAATGTCCATTTATAACTAAAATTAAAAAATTATCAATAAATAAATCAAGTTAGTGAAGGGGTATTCAGGGGATATTTTAGGATGCATAATCCATTTATGCATTCAAAAATAAATTTTAAACAACAAAAAATCACAATTTTGCTAGAAATTATATTTTGAGATTCGAGGCTAAAAAAACGATTTCGTTTGTTAGTTAGTCTACAATAAATTAAGTTTAAGATAATAACTAATTTTTTATTAGTTAACAAGCTTAAATTTAAACCATTAAAAACTAATAATTTAAAGAAATAGTAAATCAATATTTATTATTAATAATCATAAGTATTAGTTTTTTAATTTAATTTTGGATATTAAATTTTAATTTAATTTTGGATATTAAATTTTAATTTAGTTTTGTTTTGATTTAATTTGACTGAGTCAAAATGTTAAAAATTACAACATCCCTCCCTTACTAGGTTACTAGGTTACGTTGGAGAGTTTTTAAATTTCATTTTATTTTTAGTCAAAATGTTTAACAAGATAGGACATTACAACATCTCTTCCATATTGTGTTGGAGAGTGCTTCTTTGGGCGATAAAATTGGTCATTTTTTATTAGGCTGGTCTACAACCAAGTATGCTAGAGATATGTACTAAAATACGATAGAGATGTGTAACTTAATGTAACATTTTAACATTTTAACTTGTGAAAATGAAATAAAAATATCAAAACAAAAAATAACCCTATAAAAATTAAATAATAAAAAAATAAAATGACCCTTGGTATTCACCCATGGTATTAATGTGGAGTATAACCTATTTAAGGGGAAGATTAAATTAGCCTAGATCCAGCTTAGTTTGATGATATAATTAGATACATAATTAGTTGTAGAAAATGGTAATGATAGTTAGCTATAAATATATAACTTTTATGGACATGTTTGCCCTATGCCTTTTTGTATGTTTTGTTTCATTGAATGGATGAATGCATAATGTGTATATATGCGTATAAGCTTCATAGTTTCCTACTTAAGTGTTATATTTTGTTAGTTCTAAATCAAAGTTTGAATTGTTGTATTGTTGGGGTTTGTTCAAGGTGATTATGCTTTTAATAAAATATGCCCTCCAATTTTACAAATTTGATTCACTAGAAGTTGTAGATACATTTTAATAAAATCTACCCTCCAATTTTACTAGAAATTGTAGACGCATTTTAATAAAATCTACCGTCCAATTTTAAAGAGTTGATTCACTCAATCCACCCTCCAATTTTACATAGTTGATTCACTCGAGGTTATAGATGCATGTGGCCTGATTTACTCATGGCACTCACAGAGACTATTCCCTATTCAGAAAGGTGTTTTAGGAACAATAGGGTTAAGCATAAATGCATAGTTGTTGTAGATGCACGTGGCCTCCATAAATGGCTTGATTTACTCATGGCACTCACGGAGACTATTCAGCTATTAGAAAGGTGTTTTAAGAAGAATAGAGTTAAGCATAAATGCATAGCTGTTGCGAATGCACGTGGCCTGTCATAAATGGCCTTGATGGAGACTATTCCACTATTCAGAAAGGTGTTTTAAGAAGAGTAAGGTTAAGCATAAATGCATAGCTGTTGTAGATGCACGTGGCGTGCTATAAATGGCATGATTTAATCATGGCACTCATGGAGACTATTCGGTGATTCAGAGAGGTGTTTTAAGAAGAGTAGGGTTAACCATAAATGCATATCTCTTGTAGATGCATGTGGCCTGCCATAAATGGCCAAGATTTCCCGTCAACTATTCCATTTTTGATTAAAAAAATCTTTATATTTGAGGTTCATAGTAAACTTAACTGATATGTAAACATTTGATCCAAGTATGGTAGAAATATTGTAATGTTTAACATTTTGACTAGGTCTAAATAAAATTAATAAAAGAAAAAACTTAAAATCAATAATTAAACCCCACTAATCTATTTTAACTATGGATCTACCAGATATAGAGAGGGATCAAATCTCTTTTCATTTTAAAATAAGTTTACAAATAAAAAACAATTGATACTCTTAAAACTTGGTAAATCAAGAATTAAAATAAGACTAAATTATTATTCTTAATTTGAAAAATTCTCATAAAAACAATTTCAACTTATTAAAAACCTGTATATATCAAATCAAAATAATAACTTTTTATAATTTCACAGAAAAGGGAAAAAGAAGATTAATAAAACTCACAAAACCCTAAACCCATTCCCTTCGTTTTTAAAAAATGGGAATCGTATGGGGTAAAAAGTCTCAACCGAACAATCCAACAATACTAGAAAATGGGGTGCCCTTTGCTCATTCATGCTATCGCTTTCTTTGCTCATTGGGCCCGACACTGCGTTTTGAATCTGAGCAATGTCGATGAAAACCCTGGTCGAGATGATTCAGATTCGGATTTATGATGAAGAGGCACTGCGGAGTAATTATAGTCATCCTATTGA
This sequence comes from Pinus taeda, assembly GCA_000404065.3. Lineage (NCBI taxonomy): Eukaryota > Viridiplantae > Streptophyta > Pinopsida > Pinales > Pinaceae > Pinus > Pinus taeda. The sequence goes on along the minus strand of APFE031567318.1, from coordinate 8,032 downwards.
TGACGGTACATCATGCAACAGCCAGATTCACCACGGTAGCTGCTGCGACACCGCAAGAATTCATGATCCAACGGAAGAAGTCCCATCCCAACCTGATGATACCCAAATCAAGAAGCGGCGATCGGATGCGGGGATCGAATATAATGTCTCTGAATTTGGATACGAAAGAGTGGATGGTGTGTGATGGAGATAACCAAGCCTGGAGGTTGTCCGATGGAAACGCACAACACCGCCAGACCGTGTTGAGATTTTGCACACCGTGATGAGATGAGCCGGATGATGTACTTAGAATATGAACCACTATAAGTGCGCTTGTTACTTTGGGAGGTGGAGGAATTGCCTGGATAGTAGGTGAATGCGGTTAAGACGGTAGGTGAAGGAAGGACTGAAGGTGATCCAATAGCCTTCCAACATGACATCGACATGACGCACGTGGAAGCCCCTTCATCAATAACGGTTCGAAAAATGTTAATTTTCCAGTATGTATAATTTATTTGAAAAGCCATGTGATGAGGGAGTCGCTTTTTGACATTTAACATGTCAAAAGTGAGCACTAAAGAATTAGTTGGATCGACTGCCCCAATCGCAGAAAGTAAAGCACTTCTCTGAGCCGAACATGACTGGAGAACCTCTAAAGCAGACATAGCGCACAGACTCTGAGCCAAATCCTCCACAATGGAGTAATTCTAGGCGGCCCTAGCATTAGGATTAATCGTCACACGTTTAGCGGAACCTTTCGATATCCGTGGTATAGTCTCGATAGGGGGTCGCTTGATATGAAGGTCAGTACTTCCGGGAACAGCCTTGTCCTTGGAAGTTTCGGCTTCACCATAATCACATGACTGAGTAGCCACATGGACGTTGGAACCCATCATGAAAACATTTGATGATTTTTTCCCTTCCTAGTTGCCCCCTGCAGAGGTTCCAGGGTTTGAACTCGTGCCAGCAAGAAGTTGCTGCCCTTGGGGAAAAGGGTTGGTCAACATAGCTTGGGAACTAGAAGTCCCTTGCTGCCCTAACAAGCACTGAGCGTCTTCAATCTTGGGGAAAAGATGAGTTAAATGGTCTCCACTGCACAACTTGCATGGAAACTTGACTTTCTTTTTTGACTCATTTCTACTTCCACCAGCATTATTGCCAGATTTATTTGCATCAAGCTTCCCATCCTGGTTCTTTTTCTTACCTCGTCCTTTCTTTTTCCCATTGGAATTTTGACTTCCTTTGGGGTTATCAGATTGGATAGCATTAATCGAAGAAGTTTGGGAAGCGGAAGGGTTAGACGATGTGAATTGGTTGTTAGAAGCAGTTTGTAAAGACAACTGTTGTAATTGATTCAACAAGTTCACCGTATTTGTGTCTACTGACCCAACAATACCATCTGCGTGGGGACCTGGCTTCCGCTTAGCTACGTCAACCTTAGACCTAGGAGCATCTGGCAAGTATTTTTTTAGGATCCCAGACTGAGAGTAGAATAATTCTAATTGCTGGGCCCTAAAACTGGCTTGCTCCTCAGAATAGACCCCAGACATGGAGACATCCTTGGAGATCTCAGGTATCAAAGACTTCAAGAACCACTCGAGATAGTTCTCCGGAGGGATTTCAGCTTTAATGAGCCTCTTTCTCCATCTCCATTCCTGAATTTGATCAGAAATGTGAGTTGCCCTATCCTGAAAAAAAGTGGCCAGTAGTTCGGTTCCGGCATCATACCGGACATGCAACTGAAAATGGTTCAAGAAAATATTGGCTAAGTCGGCGAATGATGTAAAGTTGCCCCCATGCAACTCTATATACCACTTGGCCGCGTTACCATTCAAGGTGCATTGAAATAATCTCAACCTAACCGATTCATCGATCAGGGAGTTCGATGAGCACCATAAGTGTAACGTGGTTACGTGGTCGCCGGGATCCTCACCACTCTTCCCTTCGAATTTTGGAATATCTGAAGGGATTTTAGTTGGGACCAGAGGCCATGCCGGATTGTACTTGATTGGGTCGTTAGTTAACTTAGTGAGGTCTGGCAAGTTCAACGTTGCCAGAAACGGAAGTCTAGGAGGAGCTTGGGGATTCCACCCTGACTGGGCGGCACTCCCAAAGCTATGAAAAGATTGGCCTGGATTTTGAAAGGCACTAGGCTGCCTGAAGTAACCAGTAGAACCCGCTGATCCAAAAGGCAAGCCTTGTGACCTAGCAACACTCGGAGTTTGACCAACTCCAGCTGTATATCCACCATACCCAACAAAGTTTCCTCCTAAATGATTGTAAGGAGTTGACAACCCCTGATATGGATTCCAAGCCGCAACTAGGGGAGGAATAATTTGGAATGAACTAACTGTAGTATATGGCCTATTCCCATATTGGCTGAAGAATGGATTCCCAGTTCTGGCGCTACTAAGCCCAGGGTTATTCCAACCTTGGAAAGGATTGCTGCTTTGTCCTACCGAAGAAAAAGGCATAGATCCTATCGTAGGGTTGGAATGTGGTATATGAACACTTCCAAATGGAAAACCTTGGAACGAAGCCGACCCACTCATCATGGACGTGGCGGCCCCGAACGGAGCTGAAGGAATGCCCTGTGAATGGGCGCCAAATGGGAAGTATCTAGAACCAAAAGCATTGGTTTGGGAATTTCCACTCGTGGATGGAATGGATGTAGACCCAACAAAAGAATTGCTAGCAAAAGATCCGAATAAAGAGATGGAAGGGATGGAAATAGTCCCACCCCCTTGTACATATATGGGAGTCTATACAGTCGAAGCACTTGTAGAAGCCATGCTTCCTGTAGTGGTCATCGAAGGTAAGCGCATAGCGTAACCTGGACTTGATGGTCTATGCGTCGGAGACCCAACATATTGTAATACGTGTGGATGACTGGATGGTAGAGGAGAATTCGGAGCCGCTGACGACTCTAAAAGTTCTTCTACCTCAATATTATCCTCCACTTGTAAGCGAACTTGAGAAAGAACTGGAGTGTTCCTCTCTCGTTCTATGGAAGTACCAGGCCTTGCTTCAATACTAATGCCCCCGAGGGGAGGATCAATCCTCGATGCGTCAATTGTCGTGGGACGAAACCCACCAGTATTATTACCTCTGCGCCTTCTCGGAGAAGGCTCTAAACTCGGTGGTGAAAGACCAGGAAGTCTTCGAGACCGTCTAGGAGATCGGTCAGCCACTTTGAATTTCTTGTTTAAAATATAACTAAAGACTCAAAAAATTTAAAGCTAGGCCAACTAAGAGCACAGAGAACCCACTATAAAGTCCCTAAAGATACAGCCAGTCAAACAACTTTCAAGTATTTCCGCTCCGGGTGATTAGGACCGGACACCAAAATACGAGAAAGTGAAAAATAAGGAGCCTTCCGAAGATAGTATGGGATGATGAGGGCCCAGGCCTATTAACGAACGTATCAGAGGAAGTTACGCTAACCTCCTAACAACAGTCTGCGCCGGTGTAAGCCCCCAAGCTTCGCAAGGGTGCCCTCCAGTAGTGCTGCTGAGAGTGATACAACGTCGACCTCAGGTGCCACGGGATTCCCCTCCACAGCCACCTATGTAGTTCCCTAAGAGAAACAACTATGGATACCAACTCGTCGCAGAAGCCACGCGGAACAATCGTGAGGTAAGTTCGGAGAAGTAGGAGAGGGGGTATCTCTCTTCCCTGTCTTCACAGATCCTCGTGCTTAACTCCCAGATCCAGAGCTTTCCTGGTCTTCCTAACACTATTGAATTTTCTCTCGTTAATCAGACTCCTATGTTTGACGTTTAATATGGCCTTGGAGAGTTAACTCTCCACTCACCTAATCAAAGGCCCAAAAATCCTAACACTTGTTGGTGTATTTAACTTAAAAGAAAAAGTTCTAGTAAATTTTAGTTAGCGCTTGATTTTAAGGGCTTTTTTTTAAGTCAAGGGATGATGGAAGTGAAGCTAGTGGTGTTTTTTTTTTTCGACGCAAAAGAAATTAATAAAACCTAACTATATGCATGTGCACTTTGTCATTGTTTTTCGATGAAGAGTAATTTCTATAGGGTTCGAAAGGAAACTTCTAATGAAATAAAATTTTCTTTTCTTTTCTTTAATTCACACTTCACACCCAAAAGTTAACAAAACTATTTATGCCTAAAGAGATGCAAATCTATCCTAATGCAACAACTAAATGCTTGATGCAAGATTGAAAACAACTCTAAAACAAAAAATGAAAGTTTCTTTGCTTATCAAATTTTCTTTTGCCACTTACAATATCTAGATTGAATATGAGATGGTACCATTCATTCCGTCTAAATACTAAAAACAAAACTCAAGATAAACATAAAGCACTTTCACTCACCAAAAGGAAACCAAATGAAAAGAAAGTTCAAGAAAGCGAAACAAAAACTTTTCAAAAAGTTCTCTTCAAAGTAGCAACAAGAAAGTCTTTTTGAAAATGCTCTCAACAAAAACTGAAACTTTGCGATTGAAACAAGAAGCAAGAAACACTTTTGCAAGTTGACACCATACAATGAATGAAAACTCGACAAAAACAAATGTGTTTAAAGAGGCTTTTTAACAACCGAAAGCAGCAATGAAAGCTTTGGTAACAAAGACCAAAAAATATCAAAAAGACAATTTCAAAAAAGCATCAATTGACAACTTTGATGAAATCAAGAAGTAAATGGTCACAAAAAGCGATTTTGTTAAGCAAACAAAAAAGTCACCAAAAGCAAAGTTGAACACAAAGATTTATAACAATCTTTCTGCTCTGATAAATCAGAGCAGCCAAGATTCCAATCAAGAAATCTTGCGTGCTTTTAGCAAAAAGATGATGACGCTTGCAAACACAAAACAAGACCAAAACTCCTTATAATCAGAGAGAAATCGGAGTAAAACGCTTGTTGTAACACAGACAACTGATACTGGCAAAAATGACTATTTCAAACTGACTCAAAACACCAGACAAACTTCAGAGACACAAAAATTTATAAATCTTGAAAGTTGCAAGATATACGCTACTGTACTTAGTGCAGACTGCATGTATACGCGACTGTGCCTGAGGAAACCTACGTATACGCGGGTTCACTTCAGGAAACAAGTGTTTATACACTTTTGTAACTAAGGCAAAAAACATATATAAAAGATTAAGGAATTTAGACTTCTGTGATCCATAACATTGTTTATAGAATTTTCGGCGAAATCACATAAATATTCTTTTGTCGACGCATTTCGAACCAACCAGTGTGGTTCATCATCAGGACAAGTTGAAGAACCAATCTAGCCCAGCTTGTTAAATAGTGTGTGTAGAGACTCCAACGGCTAATTTTGACTTAATGCCCCAAGTCAAACCAAAAATATTCTTGTTAAATTTAATTATTATTTTTCTAAGGAATTAGTTAAATTAGGTACATTATATAATACAATAAAATAATATCATAGGTACATCTTATAATTATTTAATAATAATTTTATTTTTTATTTGTCATTTAAAACCAATGGTCCAATTGAAATTAAATTAATAAATTTTTTAATTCATTTAATTTAATATTAATTGATCTATATTTATATATTAATCTATTATTCCAATACTATTATAAACAAGTAATATTCTTGATATATAAAAAATTCTTTACTATTATTCTTAGAAGTTAGTAAAATTTTAGGTGGATTAATTTTTATTTTTATTTATCAAGGTCCATTTAAAATTATCATAAGTTATATCCTCTATCTAATATAATTTTATAAGTAATTTATATTTTTTAGTAATCTATATCTATTTGATAATTTATTATTCCAATAATATTATTAAAATAACCCATGTAATTGGGTAAATATATTATTACATATAAGGCCAAAAATTATATATGAAAATAGGTAAAGATACTATTAGAATGTTATAGGAAAATAATTATTATTTCAATTGGCCTGATTTACTCATGGCACTCACAGAGACTATTCCCTATTCAGAAAGGTGTTTTAGGAACAATAGGGTTAAGCATAGATGCATAGCTGCACGTGGCCTCCATAAATGGCTTGATTTACTCATGGCACTCACGGAGACTATTCCGCTATTAGAAAGGTGTTTTAAGAAGAATAGAGTTAAGCATAAATGCATAGCTGTTGCGAATGCAGGTGGCCTGTCATAAATGGCCTTGATGGAGACTATTCCACTATTCAGAAAGGTGTTTTAAGAAGAGTAGGGTTAAGCATAAATGCATAGCTGTTGTAGATGGACGTGGCGTGCTATAAATGGCATGATTTACTCATGGCACTCATGGAGACTATTCGGTGATTCAGAAAGGTGTTTTAAGAAGAGTAGGGTTAACCATAAATGCATATCTCTTGTAGATGCATGTGGCCTGTCAAAAATGGCCAAGATTTCCCGTCAACTATTCCATTTTTTATTAAAAAAATCTTTATATTTGAGGTTCATAGTAAACTTAACTCATATGTAAACATTTGATCCAAGTATGGTAGAAATATTGTAATGTTTAACATTTTGACTAGGTCAAAATAAAATTAATAAAAAAAAAAACTTAAAATCAATAATTAAACCCCACTAATCTATTTTAACTCTGGATCTACCAGATATAAAAAGGGATCAAATCTCTTTTCATTTTAAAATAAATTTACAAATAAAAAACAATTGGTACTCTTAAAACTTGGTAAATCAAGAATTAAAATAAATCTAAATTATTATTGTTAATTTGAAAAATTCTCATAAAAACAATTTCAACTTATTAAAAACCTGTATATATCAAATCAAAATAATAACTTAAAAAAAAATTAATAAAACTCACAAAACCCTAAACCCATTCCCTTCGTTTTTAAAAAATGGGAATCGTATGGGGTAAAAAGTCTCAAGCGAACAATCCAACAATATTAGAAAATGGGGTGCCCGAACTGAAATGGGGTGCCCGAACTGAAAATGGGGTGCCCAATCAGCAACGGTCTTAAATATAATTAATTAATAATAATAAAACTGCCAAAACCATGGATATCGTCACAAAAAAATACCTTAAACACAAATATGAAAGGGAGTGGAATTGACCATGGGTTTATTATCTGTCCCACTTATCTTTAATGCCGACGTCTGGATCCGGTGAAATGCAAATATGAAAGGGAGTGGAATTGACCATGTCCCACTTATCTTTAATGCCAACGTCTGGATCTCCAACCTGGGACTGAAATGTTTAAGTAAAGTTATAGGTTTGTTGATTTCTAGTTTCCGTGGAGGAATGTATAAATAAATTGATCCCTTTGCTCATTCATGCTATCGCTTTCTTTGCTCATTGGGCCCTACACTGCGTTTTGAATCTGAGCAATGTCGATGAAAACCCTGGTCGAGATGATTCAGGAAGAGGCAGTGCGGAGTAATTATAGTCATCCTATTGACGACGGTACATCATGCAACAGCCAGATTCACCACGGTAGCTGCTGCGACACCGCAAGAATTCATGATCCAACGGAAGAAGTCCCATCCCAAATCAAGAAGCGGCGCGTGGATAGATCAACGGAATGCCTCTTGGACCGTCTACCCGAAGCGATTCTGCATGACATTCTGTCACGCCTATCAATCTGCGAAGTCTTGAGAGCCCAGCAAATTTGTGTTGCGTGGCACAACATGGTTTCGTCGTCCAACATTTTTCAACGACTATACGACAGCAGAAACCAGGAATCCTGGAATGCTCTCACCGACGGTCCCCAGAATCCCTTCGACTTTTGCCTCTTCAACAACCATTCTAACAAGTCGTATTTTTTCCAGACAATGTATGAGGCGGATCTGACTAATTCATGTTGGCTTCTCCAGGGAACTGCCGACGGTCTTATGCTCTTTGTAAGCAGTGAAGGAAAAATGGTGGCCGCTAATGCCTTGACAAGATCCTTCCAACTGCTGCCCGATACAAAGGTGAGCACGCGCCTTGGGCTCCAGTCGTGTTTGAAGAAAAAACTATGGGGGAGCAACTGCACACCTTCCATGTCCATCAACATAGTTGTAGACAGTGCAACTAAAACTTATAAAGTAATGGTGTGGGGAGAAGTGAGATCAGGTCAGGTACATTCTCTT
>APFE031567312.1:12967-43188 GCA_000404065.3 Pinus taeda | reverse complement strand
CCCAATGAGGAAGGATTGATTCCCACACTGGTTCGGACACGATCTCGTGCTTCTCCTTTAAGAGGAGCTTTCCCAGAGCATAGATGCAACAATTGGATTTCTCTCCTACCGCAAGATACAGCTACTTGTTTTTTTCACTGTCTTGGAGAGTTAATTACTCCCTACTCCAAGACCCTAGCCTAAGCTGTGTTGGTGTAATAGAGCCCTATAAATAAAAATATTACTAAATTGATTTTACTTTAAGCGTTATTTTTATTGGTTTTTGATTAAGTCAAGAGGTGTGGAGATGAAACTTGTGGTGTGAAGACTCGACTCGAAATCACTAAAAAATGCACTTAAGATGATTAAACAATCTTTTCGCTTCAATGAACTTCTAACTAGGAAAGAGTTTGAGAATGCAAATGCTTGTAAACACAAATATTTCTTAACAAACAAATTAAAAGAAGAGTTTTTTGTTCCAATGCACTCAAAACGAGACAACTAGTTATTTTCACAAAAAAATTTCTTTTCTTTCAAACGCTCAAATACTACAAAAACAAACTTTTTCCAAAAGAGATTTTTTGTATTTTTATAAAACACTCAAAACTATGAATAAAGCAAATCTTGAGATCTACAAACTATAAAAAATTATTTGAAGTAAAAGCTTACAAGATGTCTTTTTCAAGGATGTTTTACTTGGCTATAAGCAAACTAAGGACGAACTTGTCCAGAATCACAAATCAGTCAAAAAACAAGCAATTTTTTGTTTTCTTTTGTAAAAATGAAATCCAAACTTTTAACACAAGCTTTTTTGAAGTTTCACAAAGAGAAAACACAAGATGGATTCCTCAACAAAGGTAGATTTTGCAAATGGTCAGACTCATAAGAAGGCCAGTAAAAAGCAAGGTGATCTGAGGCTTCTATAGCTTCTAATCTCTGAGCTATTACACGACCAAAATGAAAATCAAGACCCGCAACCAAAACTTCTAGGAATTTCACCTAAAACCCTAACACCAATGGAATTAACCCAAGGAAAGTTCTTAAAAAGTCACATGTAGGTCTGGGCAGGGGATAACAACATCTAAACAAATACTAAACTAATTGAAAGAGCAAAATTTAAGTTTTTCAAAATTTTAGCAAGGTCTGCAGGCCCACAGTTCACACAGGTGCATGCACGCTCTGTGTGCAAAGCAAACATGCGTATAAGTATGCACTGTGTTACAAGCACAAGCTGCGGGCTTCTCCTAAAGCTATGAAAACCAAAAATAATCCTAGATCTACTAAATCCACCCAATTCCACACACAACAAGCCAAAAATAGAAACCAAAACACATAATCTTTATGATCCTATCTTATTATTTATTTTTATAAAATGTATAAATAAATTGTTTAATTAAAAATATAATCATTATTTAATTAATTTAATTAATATAAAATTTATAAATTAAAAAAACATAACTAATATAATATAAAGTTTATTAATATAAAAAATAAAAAAATAGTTTCATATGTAAATTTTACACCCTAAAAGCATGCCACGTTCAAACAACTATGCTACCAAAAGTATATAATGGCACTTCAATTTCATGGTGATTCATGTTATATCATGATATTTGTATTTTTCTTTTCTTAGGAAGGTAAATGTTTAATGTTATTTGTATGAGTTTCATATTTAAATATAAATGTTATTTAGAAATTTTACGATAATATTATAATTTTTAAATTAAGATTTAATGAAAATATATAATTTAATAAAAGTTAAAGTATTTTTTTAATTTTATTGTAACAAGTTAATATATTATTTTACAAAAATAAAACCATTTAAACTAAATACACTTAACATCTCACTTAAAAGTATCTGTCTTTTTAACTTTTATCATCAGAAATCAACATATCACTCTATAAAAATAAAACCACTCAAATTAAGCACACGTAATATGTTGTACAATAATATTAACCTATATATTATCATCGCGATTAAATTTATTATTATAAAGGCTTTTTAGAATTTACAATATAAAAATAATCATTACATTTTTATTTTAAACTTTTGTGATTTATATTGATTTTTTGAAATTGATTTTCAGATTAATCACATCATCATTATTTGTTAGTCAATATTTCGAACCCTCTAATATCTTGAAAATAAATCACATTATAAAATTTGAAACATTACCTAGGAAATAATGATAATATGATTAATCTGAAAACCAATTCCAAAAATATCATTGTTATTACTTGTTATTCTAATAACTTTAACCCACTTTTAGATAAGTCAGTAAATATACATATGTTTTTCTTATGGTTTACATCTCAATAATAAGATATTTATTATTATTTGAAAAGTAAGATTTCATATCGAAAATAATAACACTATCATTACGTAAATGATGATATTACAAAAGTTTAAATCAAAGTTGACTTATATTCCCTGTGAAATAATGACTTTTGTTATTACTTGGTATGAGCCCATGAATATATCACCTTATCTTATGGTCGACGTCTCAATAAAAGTCTACATTTAAATGATATCATTTCTTGTCAGTTACAAGTTACGCCATTGACATAAAAACCCATGAAATGAATCATTGAATGTTCCACATTATTTTATGGTTTACATTTTATAGAACAAAATTTTATAATAAAAAATTTAAGAATGGAAATTTATTTTATAGTTTAGAAATTCTGGCAAATTTTACGAACTTCTCACATGCAAACTATAAAAGGCTTAGTGATATATTTGTATAAATATTTAAATTTCTAATGATTTTATATAGTATCTATAAAATTTTGGCGACTCTAAAGGTAAAATAGTTTTATGATATAAAATTTGGCTGAATCATTTTGAGGAAAAATGGAAATTAGCTAATCTTTTTTTGGAAAAACATAAAACCTAGCCCACATGCCAATATTAGCCCTTAAAATTTTCCCTACATTCTAGATACACTTTAGGATTATTTTATTTTGTTCACAATGTTTAGGATTATCTTATTTGTGGTATATTTTTTCATTTTTTCCTCATTATTAGTTTTATGCTACCTCGGCATATCTTTCTTGTTACTTTTATTGTTCCTTTTCAAAGTTCGTCACCTTTATTATCACTAATCCTTCAAGCAACTTATGATGCTAACTTTACAATTAAGTCCTCATGCCATGCCACCTCCCCACATAGGGCTTACACTTCCATCCTAATAGGGCTTGAAAACATATCCCATTTCACCATCATCGTTTTTATTCACACCACTATTTTTTTAATCACTCTTATGCAATGCGTTTTATTAAGGAATTTGAGCACCTTGATTCAACAATGATGAAATCCTATCACAAAATCCAAAGCATAACCTTCCACTACACCTTGGTACAAATCAACCACTTGAGTTAATACATGGTCATATAGTTGGATCATTAGCATGTTCTCAAGGGGTATTTAATAGTTTCATGAGGGTCCACTCAAACTCTAGATGGAAGATGCCATCATTGATGCTTATATGTAGCCTTTTTAGCCATTCAAGAAAGTATCAAAATTTCCACCTAAAAAAATCTCATGCCAACACTCAAATAGGTAAAAATATTTAAAATTTTTCAGTGCCCTCTGTTATCTGGACACTCTATTGATAAGTAAACTAATGAGTCCTTACTTTTAGCTAATGTTGAATCTTGGCCTTCTCAAGTTTCCATCACATCTCCAATACTTTGCATTGGTTAAAGTCTTGGCAATGTAACTGTATTATTAGCTCTATGATAGACTTAGGATTCATGGAAGGTGTCCAACATAAGCTGAATGAAGTTTAGTGTTTTGGCATATTGAAAGGTTAGTGTGTTGGCATATTCAACCTTTCAAGAGGAAAGACATCTCATCATAGGCGCATATAATATTTTCCATATAATTAAGGTGCATAATATTAAGATTTAGTGGGGGTGTGCATTCCATTGCTTATTATCTAATCACATCCCTTTATATTAGCACAACTAACAACATACATATCAATTACATTCACATATAGATCATTAAGGTATCTTTTGAATACAAACACATATATATAATCGATCTCCATTGCATTAGCATAGTGATCAATAAAACATAGCTTATGCAAATAATTTATATAAGAAAAATAAACTTAGAACTAACAAGTAAGAAGCACCAACTAATGATTGATTGAGAACTAACTCTTTACACTATTATAATCCTCATATACATAGGTGATTGAGTAATTACAAAAGATTTTGGAATATATTAAGGTAATTGTTAGGTATAACTCGCTCATATAAAAGAATGTGCGCCTTCAGAGACAAAAGATCAAGGAGACAAGATGCAAAGGATATATGAATAACTCTTTAGCCTTTACTGATGCAAAGGATATATGAATAACTCTTTAGCCTTTACTTACTTAAGCTTCTGTGGAACCACATACTAAGACTTCTAAGTTTTAATGACGCTTACAAATTTATCTTTTGTAAAACTTTATTCTCTAGCAACACTTAGTCAAAACTAGGTTACACTAGATTTTTTTCATTTTTACCATATTCAAATATAAAAATAACATTTAAAAAATATGTAACTTAATCTTATTTATCTGTGAAATAAACTTTATTAATGATAAAAAAACATACACACAAACTTTATTAATGATAAAAAAAAACATAAACATTAATTTTGTCACAAAATACGTTACAATTTCTTAATAATTAAATAAAATAAAAAAAATAAAAATAAAAATAAAATAACCCATTAAAAGTAAAATAACCCATTGATTTAATCATTATTACCTTTAGTAATAATAAAAGTATCCTTACAAATTACCATAAATTATTATAAACAGCCACATTCCAGTTTTACATAATGATATAATTGTTGAAATAAATTTGATAATGTTACTTCGATAAGTCACTAAAATAATAATAATTAATATTTAAAAAAAATACAATTTTCTTTTATCATACTCATGAAGTTTACGTACTTCTTGACCAGAAAAAATAATACTAAAAATAAAAATAAAAAATACCCGCTTGATTTAGTATCGCTCTTTTTCAAAGATTCTAATTATTAAAGTGCACTCCTTCCAGTACTATGAGAAGGGAAAAATATTAAGTGTCAAAATTTAATTTCGTATTCTTTGTACGCCTTGTCAATTAAGTGGGTCATTTAATTGTGACCATTATGAGATAATTGACTCATTTAATTAATATTGATTGATGTCAATAGCATAACTTGTAACTAGGAAGGTAACATATTTATTGAACTATGGACATATTACTCAGATATAGATCATAGAATAAAGATATATATCTATTGAGTCATTTAATGTTGATGGATGTGAATACGATCTAAAGCAATAACAAAGCTATGATTTCATAGGGATTATCACTAAACTTTGATTTCAGTTTTTAATAATATTATTTCAGATTTTTAATAAATCATTTTAAATAATGATGTACCAAATGTCATTTTATTTTTCAAGCAATAATGTAGGATGAGCATTATCCACCTAATTGCATTCATTAAAATTTTGTAAATCGGATGGTAATTTTAATTTTCAAGCAATAATGTATGCTAAGCATTATTTACTTAAATGGAGTCATTAAAATTTTGTAAATCGGATTATGTATTAATATATACATTTATGGAGCGTCTTATTGTGGCCATCACTATCAATATATATTTTTATAAAGTTAGTGTCACCATTGATATCAATATATATATATTCGTGTAGTATCTTGCTATTAATGTCTTCTTAGGATCGCACAATGAAAACATTAAGGAGATTTCCCAAGTGGATCACTCTCTCCCAAAGATGCAGTCCCTCACATTTTAATTTTGAATGTTGAAGGCCTTGTTCAGTGTGCTCCATGAATGTCTTAGATGTTGAATTTATGGCAGTGTGTTTCTTTCTTTTAAGGCTAACCTGTAACTATTGACTAAAGACAGGCACAAATGAATGGATGGGCTATCACCAACAATGAGTAAATGTTGGTAAAATTAGGAGTGTTGGTGTTGAGGTTACCAGAGTAAGCAACCTCTAGTTCATGAAATGGCTATAGATGGTGAATGCCTGAGAATTGATGTTGACTTTTAGAACAATGGTAGAGGTAAAATTACCGCACGCAAGGAAAACCAATGTGAATGTGGAATTGTTGTCATTAGAAGAGGATGAAGGAGAAGTTATCAAAGGGTTGAAAATGGTATAAACCGATGGTAGATGGTAAAGGTTGTAACTTTCCAATAGGATTTCTATCAGGAAAGGTTTTCTGGTTAAGATGTAGCCCAATTGGGGATAGGAGGCACCCATCAGAACACTTGCATCAACCAATAAGCTTGTGTCAAAGTGATACATTTTGACATTATTTTTGTTTGTGAGGAAAAAGAAATGGGTTGCAAGAATGGTGTTCGGTTCGTGGAGGAATGTGGAGAATACATGAGTGGTGACCATGTCCCACTTGGATATGCCTCTCTTGCATCTATTTATGATGATAAATTTTTCCTTAGGGAGGAGGAGCATGTTTCACATGGCCTTGAACTAGGCATGTCCTCCATTCTCTAGGGAGGGTTCATGTCCATCATGACCATTCTCCTATAGTTCCAAAGGGAATCAATGAATCTAACTACTTGTGTTGCTAAGAAATGATTGTTGAGACAACCCTCTCAAATTAGGACTCCATCCTTTTGAAATCCATTAGTTAGAGAGAAGAAACATGATGGAAGACCCAATTGAGGGGTAGTTCTTGGAGCCCTTTCTTGACATCCTTATATTTTTCTTCATTTCCATGTTGTTCTTTTAGTCTAGAATAATTGTGTCTCTATTTGATTGCAATTGGATCATTATATAACTTTTCATCCATCTCCATGCTTTTAGAGTGGAAAAATTAGAGGAATCAACTTACAGGAGTAGTTTTATCAGTGAGACCCAGTTTGGAGAATTGGGGTCTGAAACCTTTCAGGGCCAATTTAATGCCTTAAAGGACATTTTTTGGGGGTAAAACTTTCCTACATAGGTGTAAGACCCTGTGATGTTATTCTACACTAATAGTCCTTTCCAATGGTGTAAGAAATACATCAATTAGAGTTTGTACGCAAAATTTATGCCTCTCAAAGTTGACATATCATGATTGACCATCATAATTTGAGAGGGTGTCATTTCAGCCCCTATCTCTATTTCCCATGTTTTGTCTATTACATGCATAAGTAAATAGAAGTAACTAATAAATATAAAATCTAAGGAAATAAACCCTTATAGTACAAAGTTTAGCCTACTTTAATCCACTCTATTTTGACAAGTTGACCAATGGAATATCCAGGAATTCTACAGATAATATTGGTATCAAAGCAGGATTCTTTGGGAATTTTGTCGGAAGTTGTAGCGGATCCAAGAATCAATTTAGGAAAGAAATAATAAAACCCAAGCCATGGTCGATGAATCTATTCATAATAACCCTTGAGATCTTATAGAGGATATATTCTCAAGGATTGAAGTGTAGGTCATAAGCATCACTCATAATATGGACCTCATTATGGTAGATGTAAACAAGCTTGGCATTTGAGAAGATGGATGTTCCAAATCAAAGGTCGGGTCATAAGGAAAATCTAGGGGTCAAGAAGATCCAGAGAAGGAGTCCAAGTAAGAACCTAAAAAGAAGCATTTATGTTTGAGTGTCATTAGCCATTCACAATCCCTGTTCAAGTCAAAAGTGAAGGTCGACATCAAGTATTATGAAATTGAGATTGATGCTTCAAAATTAAATCATTGGTTGTAACAACTAGAATTTTAATTTAGCATTCATCATATAAATGAGGAACAAAAACTATCATTTTCTAGATTGAAATTATAGGTCCATGCCCTAACCTAGGGGTAAATCCATATAGAGACACTTAGGCTACAGGGTGATCCCTAGTAACTAAGTGGGAGAAATTTAAAACCATCTTAAATTCTGAATTCTGCCCTATTGGGTCTATGTAGGACCAATGGATCTGATGGAACTAATTCAAGTAAAGGTAGGGGTAGAGTGTACATGAGTACACCACTAAATTTAAAAATATGAAAATCATGTTGGGTATCTCTCCCAAGAGCCTAGATGTAATCCTTAAGTATTTGGCATCTTTTCATGGCCATCTATGAAAGCAAGTGATATTGATCAAGCTAAGAATATGAGATCTAGGCTTGTGTATAGGCACAATACCTGGAAAACATAGGCAAAAGAAAGGGTTGTAGTGGTTTGAAATAGAAAGAACACTAAGAAGATTCCAAGGAAGGGAAGAAGAAGTGGAAAGTAGGGAAGGATAAGAAGATGATAGCTACTGCATATCAGGGCAAGGATCTTAGCAGTTATTTCAATCACTAAAACATTGATGGTCACACAAAGGATAAGTGCTAGAAATTACTTGTAGAGATGAACCCAAAGAACTAGAAGAAGGATGGTAAGAAAAAGAATCTTCTCACAATATATTTGGGAAATTAGGTGGAAAGAATCTTTGATGTGCATGAAAATATTGTTTTCAACCTAATGTAGAAGAGGTGAATTTTAGTAGCCTCCATCATTAGGAAGAAAAGGAGATGACCAGGCTCTTCCACATTGAGATATAGGTCAACAAGACCAAGATCGATGCCCTATTTAACTCAAGTTTACATGACTTAATCTCATAGTAGAAAATATCGTCAATAAAATTAAATTGGAGGTTCAAGATAATTATACGACATATCCATTAGGATGGGTAAATAAGGGCGTGGACATCAAAGTAACTAAATAGTGTAGGATAAAGTTTGTTATCAGTGATGATTTTATTGATAAAGTAGAATTGGATGTAGCTCCACTTGGTGTATGCAAAGTTGTGTTTAAGAGTCCCTATATGTATATATAGGATGAGATATTCATGCAAAGGAACAACCAATACTACCTCATCATGGATTGGAAACCATTCATCATCAATGAAAACAAAGGCAAGACTAAAATGTCACTAGTAAGTTCCAACCAAGCCAATAAATTGATTAGTTCTAGAAAGAATTATGTTTCACTATTTTTAAGAGAAAATTAGTCTATTGAGGAGTCAACAAGGGCAAAGGAATCCCTGGAAGTGTGTACTAAAAAAAAAAAAAAAGTGGAATGGTTTCTATAGGTATACAAGGAAGTGTTCAAGGAACCTAAAGGAATACCACCCAAGAGAGAAGTGGAATGTGTTATGCGACTAGTTCACAAAAAAAAACAAAGGATAGATCAATGACTTCAAAATTGTCCTCTTTGAGGGGGAAACCTCCGTTACAATACATAAATAAACAATTCTTGGATGATACAAATAAAAAGGCATTCTTGGTATATATAGGAGTCTAAGGGGTCACAATATAATAAGAGCCTACATAAGAATAATAATGTAAGGGCACAATAATAACAATAGTTCCTTTCTATGGGGCACAACAATAACAACATGGGGGATACATGGGCAAAATAATAATAATAGGGGGATACACTAACAATAATAATAAGGGGGATACACTAGTATTATTATAGGGACCTAAAAACATGTTCTCCTCAATGCTTGAGTAGTTCCAGATGCTTCTGTATAAAATTCTCATCCTCCCATGTGGAATCTTCAAAGGGTAAGTTCTTCCACTTAATGAGATACTATGAAATTAATCGATTATGTAGCTATCGAGTTCTTGTTTCCATGACTTCTTCAGGGTAAAATATTATTTTTCTTTCTTCTTCTAGCAACACTGTTTGAACTGGGAGCTTGTCACCGATAAGCATGAAACATAGAAAAATGGGTCTACTTAGGAAGATGTAGGCAACTCCAATTTGTATGCCATAGTACCAATCTTTTGCAACACCTTGTAAGGACCATAGTAGTTGTGTGATAATTTATTATCCTTCTTATCTTGCTTGAGGGACATTTGTTTGTATGGTTGTAGCTGTAAAAATACCCAATCACCTACATCAAAACTTCTTTCACTCCAACGTTGATCTGCTTGTTGTTTCATTTGATTCTGCGACAAAGTGAGGTTATCCTTTAATAGTTGGAGAACTTTTTGTTGATGCTCGATGTGATATTCCACTGCTTGAACCTTATAGTTTTCCCTTAAATATGATGTGATGGATGGTGGGTGATATCCATAAAGTGCCATAAATGGGGTCATTTTTGTTGTAGTATGGAAGGAAGTGTTATAGGACCATTCAACTAGATGTAACCACTAAACCCATTCTATTTGTTTATCAGATACAAAGAAAAGATATCCTTCCAAAAATTTGTTCACTATCTTAGTTTTCTTGTCAGATCGAGGATGATAATATGAGCTATGAGCTAATTAAGTACCAAGACAAGAAAATAATTTCGTCCAAAAATTTTCATTGAAAATGGGATCCACTTAAATGATTATTTGGATTTCCGTGTAGCTTTTGAATTGTTTCCATAAATGAAATAGCAACTGTATTGGCATTAAAAGGATGAGATAATGCACAAAAGTGTGCATACTTGGTAAGTCTATCAAATACCACCATGATGACACTCCTTCCTTTAGACACGGGTCAAATTGTGATAAAATCCATTGATACCTCCTCCCAACACTGACTTGGAATGGCTAAAGGTTCTAACAGACTCGGGGTCTTAATTGTCTCAACTTTATTCTGGTGGAACATCAAACATTCTACGACAAACTTCTAAATATAAGATTTAAGGCCATCCCAAAAAAATTCCTTCTTAACCCTGTGGTAATTTTTAAAAATCTTGAGTGCCCTCCTAAGGGGGAGTGTGTAATTCCAAAATAATTTTTTTCCTGAGTTGGGAATTCTTATAAATATATAAGCGATCTTTGTACCATAATGAATAAGTTTTTCTAGCTAAATTTAACAGATGTACTAGGATCTTGCTGCAAATTTTGCATGAGTGTCCACACCTCTTCTTCATTCTTCCATTAATCCCTTCTTCGGTTATCCAATTGATCCAGGTGTATTTTGATGGCCACCTACCAAGTCCACTTGGACCCCCACCATTTTTTCTTTTAGATTTTCAATTTCCTTAATTGTAGCACAGTTTACTATTTTTAGCAGTTTTTCAGGTCCTGAATTTCCGGAGCCGTTTGAAGGCCCTAAACGACGTTTTTTGGGAAACCTAGGAGCAACGTGGGTCCTTGGACCGATGTTGCTCTTCCCAAATTTGTAGTTCTCAGATGGATCTTTCTAACGAGATATTGTGCGCATCAAACGAAGATCGTATGCCAAAGTTACGACCTCGAGAAGTTGATGTACCAATTTACCCAAATGGGGCCCACAATTTGGCATTTCATCTTCTAGGGTTAGGTTTTTGGATGTTTAGGGTTTTCCATTGTTTCTCAACAATAAATAGGCCTTAGAGCCTCATTGTAACACAGTTCAGAGGCATGTAGCTGCCACATCTCTCCTCAGAGATAAGCTACCATCGCCCTAGCTAGTTTTATTTCCATTTATGCTTGTAAGGCATATTTCAGTATTTTACAGTAATGAAATGAAGTATTATTTCTGCTGCATCTCTATATGTATGGTTATATCTGTTAATTTTGTTGCATTCCTGTTTAAATTCATATTAGTGGTATCCAAAGCGGTCTTCTCTTTCTCTGTCTTTCTTTGCATGTCCCCAACAAGGTCGAGATATAAGGAGTTAGGGCTTGAACTGGTCGAACCTTTGCAAGACCAACCTCGCAAATCCTGACGGCCTCCCATGGCGGATGAAAAGAAAGACAAGGGGGCAGGAGATCCTATCAAAATCTTGCTCGAAGAGGCCCTCGAGTGACAAAGGAATGCGATGATGGACAACTTTGCCCAGATCCTTCAGCGACTACCCAAGGGTGACACATCAACTTCCAGCAGCTACTCTGGAAGCACCACACTCTTCAAGGTACAAGTTAACTTTGACATTCCCATATTTGAGGGTCAGATAGATGCAGACGTCGTACATAAATGGTTAAATCTACTAGAAGGGTATTTTTCTGTTCATGATTTTTCTGGCCAGGAAAAGATTACTTTCACTCTTCTTAAAGCCACCCCCCACATCAAGGACTGGTGGGAAACCTACTGCGAGCATAAGGATGAAAGTACGGCCTCGATTTTTTCAGTCGCACCCACTTGGAATTCATTCTAGACTGCCATCAAGGAGTAATACTACCCTGTTGGAAGCTATAAGGATCAATACTTAAAGTGGACCATACTGCGATAAGGAAGGGACCAAGACGTGCCGGAGTTTACCAATATTTTCCATACCCTTCGCCCGAAGTTGGGTATCAAGGATTCAGAGCAGAATTTGGTACTCAAATATCGCAGATGCCTGCACAAGTACATCTAGGAAGAAATAGAATTCTTGAACATCTCCCTGCTTGACACGACATATCGATATGCCGTCAAGATCGAGCAAAATTTTAAACAGAAGAAGCAAGACTTTGAATCTATTAAACCAAAGCAAGGGAAAGGTGCCCCCAAACCACAGAACAGAGGACAAAGCCAAGGCGGGGCTTCCCAATACAACCCGCCAAAGCTGTAAGCAAAGAACAACGCCGCGAAGCTGAGAAAGGACACGGGAAAGTGGTGTGAGTTCCATAAGAGCTCTACTCACAACACAAGTGAGTGTCGGGCCTGTTATCACTCAGAATTTTCTCTTGAAGTTATTAGAATAAATAAAATGACCGAGGTAACCACAAACCAACTTTTGGGCATAGGCTCTATCCAACCTAGGCTTAGAGAGGGCTCTCTCTATATGATTTATCTTTGTTTGCCGTGATTCCAGGCTAGTTATGAATGTTCAGGGGGATTTTGATTTGTATTGAAGATTGGATGGTGGAATCTGTTATCACTCAGAATTTTTCCCTAGAAGTTACCAGAAGAAGGAAAATACCAAGGTAACCACAAACAAATCTTTTAAGTATAGGCTTTAGTCAACCTATGACTCAGAGAGGGCTCTCTCTATATGATTTAGCTTTGTTTGCTGGGATTTTAGCCTAGTTCTTAAAGTTCAGGGGGTTTTGACTTGTATTGAAGGTTGGATGGTGGAATCCTTAAAACATATGGATAAAATGAAGTCTCTGGACCATTGGGCTATGGAGTCAAAGAAGGGCAACAAAACTGGGATTAATTCATTAAAGGGATTGTTCAAAGGGCAAGCTAGCAAAGTAAGTGCAGGTCTTTGGGCTGAATGGGTGAAATGATCTTAACCAGGGTGAGAGAGCATTTAAGAATTCTCAAACCGAGAATTCCATGAGGAAAAAAGGATGATCATGAGCAAAGGGAAATTAAGAATCCTTTACTATAGATCAGAGGGAAACTACCTAAACTAAAGATCAATGAAGAATTCATTAACTCAGATAATTAGCAGAAAACATTAAAATGCATATTAGTTAAAATAGAGTGCAATGAAGCATATTCTGAGATATCATTCCATATTATAGCATTCAGATTTCAGATACATTAAATATTGTGGAAAACTTTTAAAGAAAAATAACAACACAAGAGAAAATACTTGTCTGCACTTTCGCTCTACAAATGAATCCAGTGAAATGTCTTGGATTTATTCATCAATCCAGCTTGCTGGTCCAAACAGTGATACAATAGCTTACAGTCTTTGATCAAGAAAATCTATAGGAATGTCTAAGAATCCACCCTACATACTTCGAATTGTGAAGTATTTATACAAAAATTATTACAAAATATCTCAAAACAAACTTGAGATTTATTCTAGGAAATACAAATATCTTCTTGCGAGAAGATAGAGATAGCTAATGAACTGTTTCATGCTGTGACTTTTTATTTGTACTACTGGATTTTATGGTTGAATTTGTAGCCCTTTGTGCTGGCTTGTAGTTGTGTTGTTTTACGCTGGACTCTTTTTCAATTTTGATCTTTCCCCTTATACTCTTTGACCCTGATACTCTTTGACTATGCTGCCCTATTTTTATCTGTTTACCTGGCTTCTTTCATTTTGACTGTGCAATAAATTTTTGCTATAAATTTATCAGAATAAATCAGTCATTGTCTCCCACCATTCTGCATTGGCTAATTTTACATTCGTCATCCTGTTATAGATCTCATCAGCTTCAGTATACTTGGCAAAATTGGGCTTGGTGAGGAACAGTGTTTTATCTCATGCTCAAGGAAAAACAAGTTCTCAAATGTGTTGTACAAAACTTTGCCTATTGGCAGTGCTTTTATGGATGAAGTGCTTGCTTGTTCCTTAGCCAACTGTCTGAGTCTGTTATCATAGTCTAGTTGTGTCATAAGTTTATCGTTAATAACTAATGGATTGGGCAAACATTTCTCCCTCAAAATTTGGAATTTAGCCATGAACCTATCAATGACTACTTGCATGTTGTGGCACTTTTCTTCTAAGTTAAGCATAAGGTTCCTTTTGGAAAGGACCTTATTTCAAAAATGGTCTTAGTTCTATATTCTATATTGAGTTCTTGGAGCTCATACCTATTTTTTCTGTTGAGGAAGTGGATGAGTCTATTGGCATCCTCAGGCATGTCTCCTAATTCTTCTTTGACCTTTTGGATAGCTTTTGTAGCTATATTTACTAACTATATTAGCTCAAAAATAACTTGAATTGATGGCAAAATATCCTTAATGGAGTCAATGATATTGGCTCATAACATTTCCTTGGTTTTCCCAAGGGGTTTCTCTAGTATTAAGTCTTTCTCTAAGATTTTGATTCTTTCACTCATTCTTTGGGCCTTTTGTGCTTCTTCCTTTTGCTTAAGTTGGGCAAGTTTGTAGTTAGTTTCCAAACTTGCCACCTTTTTTCTTAGCCTATTCATTTCTGTAGCCTGGATAGACATCTCTTCCATGGCTTTTACTAATTCTGCTGCTTTCTCTCCTGATGCACCTGTTGTTGTAGATTCTGTTGTGCCTGGCAATGCTATGGCAGGTGGAGCTATAGGTGCCAGTGAAGCTGCCAATGTAGAAGGGACTGTTGTGGATACTGTAGGGATGACATCTTTGGAAGTTGTGGCCAAGTCGCTTTGTTTCAATTGAATTAAAGTGTCCAACTCCTTTTCTGTCTCCTTTAATTGATCATTCAGCTTCAGGACCAAGTCCATCAACTCCTCATGTCTGGTTTAGCTCTCTAAGACTTATAGAGTTTGAAGATGTTACAATTGGGGTATTTTTAATTGCCTCTTAAGTGTAGTAATATCATCGTTTTTCTTCTTTATAAGCTTCTTTGTAGCTTTTATATCCTTGGGATCGTGTCCCAATTCAATCACTAAGTCCTCTAAGGACTTGATCCTTGTACCCTTGGCCTGTGAGGAGGCCTTCTCTAACTGAAATTGTGTCGAGATGTTGTTTAAAGAGTTTTGTAGTTGATGAGCAGATATGGCTTTGTTTGTCAGGGTGGAGTATATCATCTCTCCACCCTATTTATGCAATTCAATCCGGTCTATCGGATGAATATCCCTTGCCAACACTTCAACATCAACCCTTTTGAAATCAGATGTTGTCTTGGGTTGCTGAGCTATAGGTTTGATGAAGGACAATTGTAGCTTTCCCTCTTTAATGTCAAAGGCTGACATTAGTCTTGTTTGAT
Organism: Pinus taeda; assembly: GCA_000404065.3. Lineage (NCBI taxonomy): Eukaryota > Viridiplantae > Streptophyta > Pinopsida > Pinales > Pinaceae > Pinus > Pinus taeda. The sequence continues at coordinate 27,683 of APFE031567312.1, read as the reverse complement.
TGGTGGGAGTCAACTTTTGTATTGAGCATAGGTTTGGGCCTTAAGCTTCTCATTTCTCGCTTTGATTTCCCTGTACCTATCTTTTATGTCCTAGTCTTTATTAGCAGGCCTGCTGAAGGAAGATACTTCTACACTAAGCTACCATTCCAACATCTGAGTCTGTGATATGGAAGGCACTTGCATGCCTTCAGATGGAGTAGTGGGCCTACTTCTTTCTACATCTGTGTTGGTAACTTGTGCTGATTCTTCTGTGTATTCCTGTTCAGAGGCCGGATTGAGCCTTTGCCTCTTGCTTGTTTCCTGTTGCAAATTAGAGTTGTCCATTTCTGAAGTGGAAACTCCCTCTCTATTTCTTTTTGGAAATTTCTCCTCATTTTGAGGAGTCTGCATGAATGGAAGGTTGCTCATGGCTCTTTCTTGCTCTTCTAGTACCTGCAGGAAAGTGCTCTCATCAAGCTGCTTTTCCAAATCAATCAGAGAATTTTCTACATCTACTGTTGTGTTGTCTCTGTCTACTAAAGTGCCTTCCACTCATTTTGTTTGATTGGCATATGCCTCTATTTCTGGTACAGGGTGGTGGATGAAAGGTCCCAATTTGATGTTTTGTATTTTCTTGTTAATTAATTCCAAAGGGTCATATCTCCATACAAAAATCCTTTGGAATTTCATTCTTTGCAGGATTAGGTCTGCCTCTTTCCCTGCCTCTGTGGAATTGCATATGAAGGGACCTAATTGGTCTTTGATTTTAAAATTGGCCTTCTTCTTAGCATTGACAAAGTTGACCTCATCTGCATTGATGATCTGTCTATAATATTCTAAGGCAAACAACCTCATAGGGAGGTATCTTGGCAACTTATATGGTGCAAGCAGGCAACCATATATTCTGATTTCTATGTGGTTTTGGTAGAGGTACCAATCACCCACTTTGGTTTTCTTGGAAAGATGGAGGACTCTCTTTATCTCTAGGCTTATCCTAGGTGGAGGATTCCCAGTGAGCATAGTCATGATTGGATGAACAAAAGAGCCTATGAAGTCAGAGTATGTATAAGGGGATCTAAACTCATGGAAGAGTGGGGTCCAAAAGATAACAGATCTGGGCTAGCCCTAGGTGTCAAGCTTTTAAAGAGTGAAAGGAAACTTATCTGACTGCTAGTACAAAAATAGATGGTAAATATAGAGGAGTAATTGAACACCCTCTCATTTCCCATTCTTGTGAATTTCTCATACATTCTATCAGCTGTGAATGTGGCAAAGTCATATATGGTTGCAGGAAGTTGTCCTGGAGTATAGATGGACATGAAAGAAAGGACAATTTCATCAATGTACTCACTTGTGGTGTAACCTAACACACATGATATCATAGCTACAATGTTATGGCCCCATGGAGAGAAAATGAATGATACATATGGAGGGGAGTCCTTGGGGATGTGTTTTTCCTCTCTAATTAAGGTCTGGAATAACTGGGCCAATTTTGCAGGGCTAAGCTTGGGATATTGGTCCAACAGGTCTTCAATTGAGAGTGGAGTTAGGTTTGGCCCTCGCTGGAACTGCAACATTTCATTAATGGAATCAACTGTGATAGTGAGTAGGACCTTCTGGTCGTGATACATTATGGTTCTATGGCTAGGGGCATAGCATGCATAACACATATGAACAATTTTAGGAAAGATGTGAACTTGGTGGAACTGATATTTAGGCAAATTTGACTCCCAAAGGCCAATCTCATCAGCATGGTTAAGGTAACTGTCCCTACTTTGACAATGCACTTTGAGTAGGGGCTCTAGGGCAGTGGTATCTTTTATTTGGAAGTCCCTGTCAGCTAGGGGAAGGTGGTCCAGGTCTAAATAGGAGGTGGTAATGGGTCTTACGTCCATGACGATAGGGGCGGCCATAATTTGTGGATTTGAATTATGCTCAGGGGTTTTAGCAAAGGTTCTTGGGACTTTTGAAGGGTTTTAGGTAAACGGAAGTCTTGCAGATGGTTATGGCTCAAAGTGTTAAAATTAAAGTAAATTTCATATTTTTATTTAATTATCCGTGATGTGCGGGTGAATTTACTTGGAATTTGACAATGGAGTTGGTATTCCACAGTTAAATACCTGTAATGGGGCGAAGTTGACTGTAAATGGTGGTTGATGGTGGCTATATAGGTTCGTATGGTTCTGGTACGGACTGGTGAATGAGTTGGGTTGTCTGTAGTGTCAGTGGAGCAATGGCTGAGGTCTGTGAGAAAATTCGTTGTTTGCAGGGGTCGCAACGGCTTTCTGAGTTCTCAATAGCAAATGCGTGAAAAGATTGAAAAGAGGGGTAATTGGGCTTACATAGAGAAAAATGTTAATTTTAGCGGGTTCATTAATTGATGAACAATGGGCAATTTTTTTCAGTTATACTAGAAGTTGGTTTAATGGGGTCACCACACCACTTTTGAGAGGGAAGTGGTTTTCGGGATGGGTCGTCCGATTCCATACATCATTTGACACGTAGCATCGAGGGTTAGGAGGAAAACCACTTTATCGGGCGGCTATTATTCAGTCATTGCGCGCGACCGACATCATTGTGTGTCGTTAGATGTGGAGAAGGGACGAACAACGATAGTCGGGAGGTAAAGCTGCGCGGTGATTTACACAAAACATTTTCGGGGGGCCCATGGGTCTAATCACCAGAGGTATATGATTAAATTAAAACTTAATCTTATCGGGGGCGCTTTAATATAGGATTAAGGACTGAGGGCGGGGTTTTAATATATTTTTTGGGATATAGGGTAGTCATATAGTTTATAAATAAACTAAGGGGTGGGATTATTTATATAAAGGAGTTAAACACATACGGGCCAATGGGTTTTTCAGGAATTTTATATAATAAAGTTAGTTTAATTAATGTGAAAGTGATGATGAAGTGGATTTTCTCAAGGAAAAAGGGGCTAAGTGTATGCGATTGCAAGTTTTGATTTACACTTAGGATAAAAACTTTTAGTGGGTTTTTTGCATAAAATATGTTTATCATGGGGTTTTCCTAGGTAGAAAGAATTTAACCTTAGGAAAAGGGGTTTTGTGAGGGGGATGAATGAATTGCAAGGGAATTTAACACCTTTCCTTCTTAAGTCATCAAGCCCAGGGTCCGGTCCCACCAGAAGTTAGAGAAATGCTATGAGCCTCTTTGACTTAAAGAACTATAGGTATTAATATTTTTATTATGAAAGGGAAATTAGTGAGTGTTATAGGGGTTGAAATGAATGATGGGGAATTAATCATTTTGAATTGGTGAACCATTGATTTTGCCTTTGTAAAATGGTTTTTGTACATAGAAACATATCATTTAATCATAATGGATGTGCTTTTGTCAAGTGATCTTTGTAATCATGCAACCTTTCTATTACTTACCCATTCACCTACCCTACCATTTTTTCTTCATTTATTTGGGTGCATTTATGCTAGCAAACCCTTATCAATATTTTTCTTTTCTTTTACAAAGTAAACTATCTAATTCTAACCTTATATCATCCAAGGGCTTAAATTAAGCTGATGAGCTCCTTTTATTTACTCTACCTATCTAATGATCTTCCAAGATTACACTGTTTGGTCAGATTTTATTTTCTAACTATAGACATAAAATTCAAAACATGAAATAGCCAGGTTTAGCCATTTTTACTATCATGGATTGTGGCATGAGTAACAAGCTCCACATAATCATTATTATGCATAAAAGTAAATAGTAGTGACATTTTTACTTGCACACTTTCATGGTCTCTTTTTGTCTTTTGGGGTTCATATATCTTTCTTTATTTTGACCTTTTCTCATTCTTTTGTCCTTTGATTATTCTTTTAGGACATACCCTCCTTACATTTTTTAATTTTTTAATATGGAAAAAGTACAATATTACAAGGCTTAACCTTAGTCATTCAAAATTATGACTCCTATTGGTATAGGAACCTAACAAAATCCTTAAAACAAATAGATAGAATGAGGTCTTCAGACCATTGGGTTATGGAGTCAATAGAACTGGATCAACTCACTAAAGGGAATGTTCAAAGGGTAAGCTAGCAGGGTAAAGTGCAGGTCTTTGGAATAGAGGGGTGAAAAAGTTTTAATGAGGGTGAGAGAGCAATTAAGAATTCTCAGACCGGGATGTAAACGAGGAATGTAGGGTAATCGAAAGCAACGGGCACTTAAGAATCCTTTGATCTGGATTAGCGAGAAACAACCTAAACTAAGGAGCAATTAAGAATTCCTTAACTTAGATATCAGTAGAAAACATTTATATGCCTAACTGTTAAAACAGAGTGTAATTAAACAAATTGTGAGATATTGTTCCAGTTATAGCATTCAGATTCAGAAATACATTAAGGAGTGTGGAAAAAATTTAAGAAAGATAACAATAACATAGGAAAATACTTGTCTGTACTTCACTTAACACATGAATCCTGTGAAATATTTTGTCTTTATTCATCAATCTAGCTTGCTGGCTCAATCAATGATACAATAGATTTACAGTATTTTGATCAAGAAGTCTATAAAAATGGCTAAGAATCCACCTTACATATTTCGAATTGTGAAATATTTATACAAAAATTATTACAAAATATCTCAAACTAGCTTGAGATTTAATCTAGGAAATACAAATATCTTCTTGCAAGAAGATAGAGACAACTGTTGAATTTCTTTCATGCTGTCCCATTTATTGTGGTGCTTCTAGCCTTTATAGTTTAGTTTTAGCCCTTTATGCTGCTTTGGTGTTTGATCATTTAGGTTGGAAGCTTCATTTACTTTGTCTTTCATTTGATACTCTTTGACACTGATATTCTTTTACTTTGATGATTTTTTTGTCAATATCCTTTACTGTGTTTTTACTTTTACTGTACATTTTAACTTTTTACTGTGTATTTCAACAGTAAATTATTTAGTTTTTTTATATGTATCAGCATATGGTAATGGATATTGATCAACTTTATGTATGTTTGATCTATTTGTCTTTTGATTGTATGCTCTGTTTGGTTCCTTTGTTTTAACAGTCAATGTCTCTGTGTAAATGATTTCTTTCTTTGTTCTCTATATAACTATTTTCTTCTTCTGAATGAAGGTTTTTAAATAGATTTCCTTTCAAGTCTTGGTTTAAACAAGTTTTGTGACTAGTATCAAAACGGTTTATCCAAGGTCTGGTCTTCTACTAATTACCTGCAAAATACAACAATCATTAAGAAAACATAGGTTGGCAGGAAAGGCAATTGATGGCTTTATTGCATAGGGAGGTTTGGGGAAGGAGTCGTGGCAATGTTTTGAAAGTAATTGGAGGTCGAATTGTGTTGCAGAGGTTCAGGGTGGTGCCAGAAGAGTTTGATAGGTTTTACTGTGAAACAGGGCGAAAGGAATGAAAATGAGGGTTTTCAGGGTTTTAATGGGCAACTTTTTAAATTTGGCGCAGGACTAGTTAAGTGAATAGTGATGGTCTTGTCTTATGCGTGGAGGCAGTTTTCCAAGCCATCACAACACTTATGAGGGTTGGGCGGTGTTTGGGAGGGGTCACCTGATTTACTCCAGCGATTGACACGTAGCAGTCGGGGGGGGGCAGGGAAAACTGCTTTATCGGGGGGTAATGATCGGCCCTCAGGCGCGGTTGATATGGTTATGGATTGTTAGATGAAGGGGATGGTGATCAGACAGAAATCGGGTGAGGGAGGTGCACGGGTGATAGGAGCATGGGTTTTGGGGGGGCCCAGTGCTTTAAACTTTGGTGGTATGGGATTATTTATAGGTTAATGATGGGTTAAAATGATCGGGCAGGACTTAATGATGGGATTAATTGGTTTTGTCAAGATATGGAGTAAATAGTATAGTTTATAATTAAACTAATGGTTGGGATATTACATAGGGGATTTAATTAATATAAAGGAAAATGTATTATGGGATTTATATAATAAAATTAAAAATTAATATGACACGAAATTAACGGAGATGAAAATAGTATTAATTGTAATGTAATATTTGTACATTTCCTTTACATACACTTAACATAGGATAAGATGTCTTTTGTGGGTTTTTTGAGTGAAATAGGATTTACATGAGGGTTTTCACTTTTCCTAGGCAAATTAAGTTTATCCTTAGGAAAATGGGTTTTACTAGGGTAATGAGAGGGAAATGAATTTCATGGTGATTCCAACACTTGATGTCCATAAGTCATTAAGCCGAGGGTCCGATCCCACCAAAAGTCAGAGAAATGCTCCGAGCCTCTTTGACTTGAAGGATTCAAAGTGTTAGAATATACTTGTGGATAGGAAATTAGTAAGGGGAAAAATGAATGAGGGGGAGTTAAACATGTTAACTTGCGAACCTTTTTTTTGCTTCCATAGTTGATCATATATATAGAAATATGTGTCTAAGCATGATGCATGTGTTTTGATCCAACCAACTTTTAACTTCAGCAACCTTTCTTCTGCTTACCCATTACTTACCCTACCATTTTTTCTTGATTTTATGTGGGTGCATTTAGACTAGCAAACCCTTAACATCCATTTTTTTTTTGAAAAGTAATCTTTCTAATTCTAACCTTATATCATCCAAGGGCTCAGATTAAACTGATGAGCTCCTTTTATTTTCTCTACCTATCTAATGATCTGCTAAGATTAAACTGTTCGGTCAGATTTTATTCTCTAACTATACACATAAAATTCAAAGCATGAAATAGCCAAGATTAGACAGTTTGATTATCATGGATCGTGGCATGATTAACAAGATGCACACAATCATTATTATGCATAAAAGTAAATAGTAGTGGCATTTAGACTTGCACACTTTCATGGTCTCTTTTTTTGGGGGGGGTTCATATATTTTCATTTTTTTTTGCCTTCTCTTTTTCTTTTTGTCCTTTGATATTTTTTAGGACATACCCTCTTTACATTTTTTAATTTTTAAATAATATGGAAAACATTAAAATGCATAATAGTTAAAACAAAGCGCAATGAAGCACATTCTGAGATATCATTCCATATTATAGCATTCACGTTTTAGATACATTAAAGGTTGTGGAAAACTTTTAAAGAAAAATAACAACACAAGAGAAAATACTTGTCTGCACTTTCGCTCTATACATGAATATAGTGAAATGTCTTGACTTTATTCACTAATGCAGCTTGCTAGTCCAAATAGTGATACAATAGCTTACAGTCTTCAATCAAGAAATTCAATAGAAATGTCTAAGAATCCACTCTACATACTTCAAATTGTGAAGTATTTATACAAAAATTATTACAAAATATCTCCAAACAAAGTTGAGATTTATTCTAGGAAATACAAATATCTTCTTACCAGAAGATAGAGATAGCTAATGAACTATTTCATGTTGTCCCTTTTTATTTGGTACTGCTGGCTTTTATGGTTGAATTTGTTGCCCTTTGTGTTGGCTTGTAGTTGTGGTGTTTTACGCTAGACTCTTTTTCAATTTTGATCTTTCCCCTGATACTCTTTGACCCTGATACTCTTTGACTATGCTGCCCTATTTTTATCTGTTTACCTAGCTGCTTTCATTTTTACTGTGCAGTAAATTTTTGCTATAAATTTATCATAGTAAATTAGTCATTGTCTCCCACCATTCTACATTAGGTAATTTTACATTCATCATCCTCCTATAGATCTCATCAGCTTCAGTATACTTGGCAAATTGGGCTTGATGAGGAACAAGTGTTTTATCTCATGCTCAAGGAAAAACAAGTACTCAAATGTGTTGTACAAAACTTTGCCTGTTGGCGGTGCTTTTATGGATGAAATGCTTGCTTGTTCCTTAGCCAACTGTCTAAGTATGTTATCATAGTCCAACTATGTTATAAGTTTATCGTTAATAACTAATGGATTGGGCAGACCTTTCTCCCTCAAAATTTGGAATTTAGCCATGAACCTATTAATGGCTACGTGGATGTTGTCGCACTTTTCTTCTAAGTTAAGCATAAGGTTCCTTTTGGAAAGGACCTTCCTTATTTCCAAAATGGTCTCAGTTCTATCTTCTATATTGAGTTCTTGGAGCTCATACCTATTTTTACTATTGAGGAAGTGGATAAGTCTATTGGCATACTCAGGGATGTCTTCTAATTCTTGTTTAAACTTTTGGATAGCTTTTGTAGTTGTATTTACTAACTCTATCTTCTCTAAAATAACTTGAATTTATGGCCAAATATCCTTGACGGAGTCAATGATATTGGCCCACAACATTTCCTTGGTTTTCCCAATGGTTTCTGTAGTGTTAAGTCTTTCTCTAAGACTTTGATTCTTTCACTCATTCTTTGGGCCTTTTGTGCTTCCTCCTTTTGCTTAAGTTGGGCAAGTTTGTATTCAGTTTCCAAACTTGCCACCTTTTCTCTTAGCCTGTTCATTTCTATACCCTGGATAGACATCTCTTCCATGGCTTTTACGAATTCTGTTGCTTTCTCTCCTGATGCACCTGTTGTTGTAGATTCTACTGTGATTGGCAATGTTATGGCAGGTGGAGCTGTAGGTACCAGTGAAGCTGCTAGTGTAGAAGGGACTGTTGTGGATACTGTAGTTATGACATCTTTGGAAGTTGTGGCCAAGTTGCTTTGCTTCAATCGAATTAAAGTGTCCAACTCCTTTTCTGTCTCCTTTAATTGAGCATTCAGCTTTAGGACCAAGTCCATCAACTCCTCATGTCTAGTTTGGCTCTCTAAGACTTCTAAAGTTTGATGATGTTACAATTGGGGCATTTTTAATTGCCTCTTAAGTGCAACAATATCATCATTTTTCTTCTTTATAAGCTGCTCTGTAGCTTTTATATCCTTGGTATCGTGTCCCATTTCAATCACTAAGTCCTATAAGGACTTGATCCTTGTATCCTTGGCCTGTGAGGAGGCCTTCTCTAACTGAAATTGTGTCGAGATGTTGTTTAAAGAGTTTTGTAGCTGATGAGCAGCTATGGATTTGCCTCTCAGGGTGGAGTATATCATCTCTCCAACATGTTTATGCAATTCAATCTGATCTATGGGATGAATATCCCTTGCCAACACTTAAAATCAACCCTTTTGAAATTAGATGTTGTCTTGGGCTGCTGAGCTGTACGTTTGATGAAGGACAATTGTAGCTTTCCCTCTTTAATGTCAAAGGATGACATTAGTCTTGTTTGATTTGTGGGAGTCATCTTTAGGTACTGAGCATATGTTTGGTCCTTAAGCCTCTCATTTCTCGCGTTGATTTCCTTTGCCTGTCTTTTATGTCCTAGTCTTTATCAGCATGCCTGCTGAAGGAAGATACCTCCACTCTAAGCTGCCTTTCCAACATCTGAGTCTGTGATGTGGAAGGCTCTTGCATGCCTTCAGATTGAGTAGTGGGCCTACTTCTTTCTACCTATGTGTTGGTAACTTGTGCTGATTCTTCTGTGTATTCTTGTTCAAAGGCCGAATTGAGCCTTTGCCTCTTGCTTGTTTCCTATTGCAAATTAGAGTTGTCCATTCCTCAAGTGGAAGCTCCCTCTCTATTTCTTTTTGGAATTTTCTCCTCATTCTGAGGAGTCTACATGATTGGAGGGGTGCTCATGGGTCTTTCTTGCTCTTCTGGTACCTGCAAGAAAGTGCTATCATCAAGCCACTTTTCCAAATCAATTAGAGCATTTTCTACATCTACTCTTGTGCTGTCTTTGTCTACTAAAGTGCCTTCCACCCATTCTGTTTGATTGGCATATGCCCCTATTTCTGGTATGGGGTGGTGGATGAAATGTACTAGCTTGACCTTTTGTCTTTTCTTGGTAATGAATTCCAAAGGGTCATATCTCCATAAAAAACTCTGGAATTTCATTCTCTACAGGATTAGGTCTTCCTCTTTCCCTACCTCTCTAGAATTGCATATGAATGGTCCTAATTGGTCTTTGATTTTAAAATTGGCCTTCTTCTTGGCATTGACAAAGTTGACCTCATCTGCATTGATGATTTGTTTGTAATATTCTAAGGCAAACAACCTCATAGGGAGGTATCTTGGCAACTTATATGGTGCAAGCAGGCAACCATATATTTTGATTCTGTGTGGTTTTGGTAGAGGTACCAATCACCCACTTTTGTTTGCTTGGAAAGCTGGAGGACTCTCTTTATCTCTGGGCTTATCCTAGGTGGAGGATTCCCAGTGAGCATAGTCATGATTTTATGAACAAAAGAGCCTATGAAGTTAGAGTATGTATAAGGTGATATAAACTCATGGAAGAGTGGGATCCAAAAGATAACAAATCTGGGCTGGCCCCTGGTGTTAGGCTTTTGAAGAGTGAAAGGAAACTTATCCGACTGTTAGTACAAAAATAGATGGTATAATACAGAGGAGTATTTGAACACCCTCTAATTTTCCATTCTTGTGAATTTCTCATGCATTCTATCAGTTATGAATGTGGAAAAGTCATATATGGTTGCAAGAGGTTGTCCTGGAGTATAGATGGACATGAAAGCAAGGATAATTTCATTAATGTACTCACTTTTGGTGTAACCTAACACACATGATATCATAGCTACAATGTTCTGGCTGCATGGAGGGAAAATGGATGATACATATGGAGGGGAGTCCTTGGGGATGTGTTTTTCCTCTCTAATGAAGGTTTGGAATAACTGGACCAATTTTGTTGGGCTAAGCTTGGGATACTAGTCCAACAGGTCTCTAATTGAGAGTGGAGTTAGGTTTGGCCCTGGTTGGAACTGCAACATTTCATTAATGGAATCAGTTGTGATAGTGAGTAGGACCTTCTAGTCGTGAGACATTATGGTTTTATGGTTGGGGACGTAGCATGCATAGCACATATGAATAATTTCAGGAAAGATGTGAACTTGGGGGAACTGGTATTTAGGAAAATTTGACTCCCAAAGGCCAATCTCATAAGCATGGTTAAGGTAACTGTTCCTACTTTGACAATGCACTTTGAGCAGGGGCTCTAGGGCAGTGGTATCTTTTATTTGGAAGTCCTCATCAACTAGGGGAAGGTGGTCTAGGTCCAAATAGGGGGTGGTAATCGGTCTTACGTCCATGGCGATAGGGGTAGCCATAATTTGTTGATTTGAATTATGCTAAGGGGTTTTAGCAAAGGTTCTTGGGACTTTTGGATGGTTTTAGGTAAATGGAAGTCTTGTAGATGGTTATGGCTTAGAGTATTAAAATTAAAGTAAATTTGATAGTTTTTTACTTAATTAACCATGATGTGAGGGTGAATTTACTTGGAATTTGACAATGGAGTTGGTATTCCCCAGTTAAATACCTAGAATGGGGCGAAGTTGACTGTAAATGGTGGTTGATGGCGGCTGTATAGGTTTGTATGGTTCTGGTACGGATTGGTGATTGAGCTGGGTTGTCTGCAGTGTCTGTGGAGGAATGGCGGAGGTCTATGAGCAAATTCACTGTATGTAGGGGTCGCAACGGCTTTCTGAGTTCTCAATAGCAAATGTGTGAAAAGAGGGGTAATTGGGCTTATATAGAAAAAAACGTTAATTTTGGCGGGTTCATTAATTGATGAATGGTGGGCATCTTTTTCAGTTATATTGGAAGGTGGTTTAATGGGGTCATCGCACCACTTTTGAGAGGGAAGTGGTTTTCGGGAGGGGTTGCCCGATTCCATACATCATTTGACACGTAACATTGGGGGTCAGGAGGAAAACTACTTTATCGGTCGGCTATTATTCAGTCATCATGCACGGACGATATGATTGCGGACCGTTGGATGTGGGGAAGGGATGATCAACGATAGTCGGGAGGTAATGCTATGCGGTGATTTACACAAAACGTTTTCAGGGGGCCCATGGGTCTAATCACTGGAGGTATAGGATTAAATTAAAACTTAATCTTATCGGGGGTGCTTTAATATAGGATTAAGGACTGAGGGCGGGGTTTTAATATATTTTGTGAGATATGGGGTAGTCATATAATTTATAAATAAACTAAGGGGTGGGATTATTTATATAAAGGAGTTAAACACATACAAGCCAATTGGTTTTTCAGGAATTTTATATAATAAAGTTAGTTTAATTAATGTGAAAGTGATGGCGAAGTGGATTTTCTGAAGGAAAAACGGGTTAAGTGTATGTGATTTCGCATTTTGATTTATGCCTAGGATAAAAAAATTTAGTGGGTTTTTTGCATAAAATATGTTTATCATGGGGTTTTCCTAGGCATAAGGAATTTAACCTTAGGAAAAGGGGTTTTGTGAGGGGGATGAATGAATTGCAAGGGAATTTAACACCTTTCCTTCTTAAGTCATAAAGCCGAGGGTCTGGTCCCACCAGAAGTTAGAGAAATGCTCTGAGCCTCTTTGACTTAAAGAACTATAGGTATTAATATTTTTATTATGAAAGGGAAATTAGTGAGTATTATAGGGGATGAAATGAATGACGGGGAATTAATCATTTTGAACTGGTGAACCATTGCTTTTGCTTTTGTAAAATGCTTTTTGTACATAGAAACATATCATTTAATCATAATGGATGTGCTTTTATCAAGTGATCTTTGTAATCATGCAACCTTTCTATTACTTACCCATTCACCTACCCTACCATTTCTTCTTCCTTTATTTGTGTGCATTTAGGCTAGCAAACCCTTATCAATATTTTTCTTTTCTTTTACAAAGTAAACTATCTAATTCTAACCTTATATCATCCAAGGGCTCAGATTAAGCTGATGAGCTCCTTTTATTTACTCTACCTATCTAATGATCTACCAAGATTACACTGTTTGGTCAGATTTTATTTTCTAGCTATAGACATAAAATTCAAAACATGAAATAGCCAGGTTTCGCCATTTTGACTATCATGGATTGTGGCATGAGTAACAAGCTCCACATAATCATTATTATGCATAAAAGTAAATAGTAGTGACATTTTTACTTGCACACTTTCATGGTCTCTTTTTGTCTTTTGGGGTTCATATATCTTTCTTTATTTTGACCTTTTCTTATTCTTTTGTCCTTTGATTATTCTTTTAGGATACATCCTCTTTACATTTTTTAATTTTTTAATATGGAAAAAATTTGCAGAAAGCAAAGGGATGTACAATATAAGGCTTAACCTTAGTCATTCAAAATTATAACTCCTATTGGTATAGGAACCTAACAGAATCCTTAAAACAGATGGATAAAATGAGGTCTTCGGACCATTGTGCTATGGAGTCAATAGAAGGGCAATAGAACTCGATCAACTCACTAAAGGGAATTTTCAAAGGGCAAGCTAGCAGGGTAAAGTGCAAGCCTTTGGAACAGAGGGGTGAAAAAGTTTTAATCAGGGTGAGAGAGCAATTAAGAATTCTCAAACCAGGATGTAAATGAGGAATGGAGGGTAACTGAAAGCAAAGGACACTTAAGAATCCTTTGATTTGGATTAGCGAGAAACAACCTAAAGTAAGGAATAATTAATAATTCCTTAACTTAGATATCAGTAGAAAACATTTATATGCCTAACTGTTAAAACAAAGTGTAATTAAACAAATTGTGAGATATTGTTCCAGTTATGGCATTCAGATTCAGAAATACATTAAATATTGTGGAGAAACTTTAACAAAGATAACAATAACATATTAAAATACTTGTCTGCACTTCGCCTAACACATGAATCCTATGAAATATTTTGTCTTCATTCATCAATCCATCTTGCTGGCTCAGTCAATGATACAATAGCTTTACAGTCTTTTGATCAAGAAGTCTATAGAAATTTCTAAGTATCCACCCTACATACTTCGAATTGTGAAGTATTTATACAAAAATTATTACAAAATATCACAAACTAACTTGAGATTTAATCTATGAAATATAAATATCTTCTTGCAAGAAGATAGAGACAACTGTTGAACTACTTTCATGATGTCCCATTTATTGTGGTGCTGCTGGACTTTTTAGTCTGGTTTTAGCCCTTTATGTTGCTTTGTTGTTTGATCATTTACGCTAGAAGCTTCATTTACTTTTGGCTTTCATTTGATGCTCTTTGACACTAATACTCTTTTACTTTGATGACCGGTCAATATCCTTTACTGTGTTTTTACTTTTATTGTACATTTTAACTTTTTACTTTGTATTTCAATAGTAAATATTTTTTTTTTTTTTTTTTTTTTATGTATCAGCATATGGTAATGGATATTGATCAACTTTATGTATGTTTAATTTGTTTGTCTTTTGATTGTACGCTCTGTCTGGTTCCTTTGTTTTAACAGTCAATGTCTCTGTGTAAATTATTTCTTTCTATGTTCTGTGTATAACTGTTTTCTTCTTCTGAATGAAGGTTTTTAAATAGATTTCCTTTTGAGTCTTGAAGTAAACAAGTTTTGTGACTAGTATCAAAATGGTTTATCCAAGCTCTGGTCTTCTGCTAATTACCTGAAAAATACAACAATCATTAAGAAAACATAGGTTGGTAGGAAAGACAATTGATGGCTTTATTGCATAGGGATGTCTAGGGAAGGAGTTGTGGCAATGTTTTGAAAGTAATTGGAGGTTGAATTGTGTTACAAAGGTTCAGGGTGGCGTCAGAAGGGTTTGATAGGTTTTATTGTGAAACAAGGCAAAAGGAATGAAGGCGAGGGTTTTCAGAGTCTTAACGGGCAACTTTTTAAATTTGGCGCGGGATTAGTTAAGTGAATAGTGATGGTCTTGTCTTATGCGGGGAGGCAGCTTTCCAAGCCATCGCACCGCTTATGAGTGTCAGGTGGTATTTGGGAGGGGTCACCCGATCTACTCTAGTGATTGATACGTAGCAGTCAGGGGGGGGGGGGGGGG